>VZRO01002178.1:120957-134306 GCA_013397915.1 Daphoenositta chrysoptera
TTGACTCGGCCCTCCCTCCTGCCATCCCCACGCTCCCCACTCCTCGCCCCCACTCTCCCTCTTTTCCCCCCCCTAAAGCAGAAAGCTGAACTGCCAACTCTTTCACATACTACCCACCAGATGAGGTGGGGCCTCTCTCCGGCAACCACTTAGCTCCAGAAATGATGTGAGGGTAGAAAAAGGCCACTCTGCTGGAAATTGTCACTCTTACACAAGCTGGCTCTATTCAGTCCCTGATCAAAGCACTGCCTTACAGAGAAAGTCGATTTGCACGCCCTGGGACAAAATAATCTAATTTACAAGCTCAGGCTATAGAACTTTCTTTAGGAAGGAAGGGAAAAAAAAAATACCAAAAAGAAAAACCACATAAACCACCCCCCCCTTCCACCAGAAATATCATCTATGACTTCTTGCTGCTTAAGACAGCAGAAAGAAGAATTTTAGCATATTAATCTCAAGACAAGATAAGTTTATACTTGTCTGTGTAAACAGTTTATTCACTGCAGGAATCGAGAGGCTGCAAGTCAACTGAATTAGCAAGTCAGCGAGATAATTTTCAAGAGCAGGGCAGCGCCACACATCGGATCCCTCAAAGCCAGGCAGGGAAATGCTGCCAATTCTCTCTTTTGGGAGATCCTGCTCCCCCAGCTCACAGACACCCAGCTCTCGGCAGCGATGTGCACGAGGCCAAGCCCTGCGCAGCACCATGGGGGTGCCAGGGCGGTGGCCAGAGCCAAGGCTCCCACTAGACCCAACTGGGACATCTCCACTTGGGATTTAACCAACAGGACAAATTCAGTGCCCCTGGAAACTCCTAATTCGCAGCTGGTTTCAGGAAGGACCAAGAGGTGACTGTGCACGAGCAGGGTTTTGGAACGATGCCGAGAGCATGTGGCTCCTGCCCAACACCGAGCAGCACCTCTCCTCTGGCATCTCCCTGGATGGAAATGCTCTCCTCCCCTGCTCCCTTCCCTCCACGTGTGCCTGTCCCCAGCCCCAGCATCTCCTCTGCCCACCCAGACCCCGCAGCTCCCGCCCGGACTCACCGGAAAATGAGGTAGAGAAACTTGACCGTTGGCCTTGACGCTCCGGTGCATCTCCCGCTGGAGCTGCTTCTTGCTCCCGATTCTGTACGGGGGGATCCCATCTCTGCACATGGAAGAGAGGCCACCGTCAGCTGGGGCTGTCCCCACGCTCTGAGACACCTCTCCATCCCCTCTGGAACCACCCAGGCAGCCGCAGGCCCTCGTTCCCAGAGGTGCTGAGCCCTCTGGACGTCACCTGGAGCCTCAAATATCCGGCGGTGTGGGAAGTGCCTGTGTCACCAAAGGATGCACATGGGTGTGCAGTAATTAAGCAAAAGCTGAAAAGCTGAAGGCAACTCCACTTGGGCAGACGTCCAAAGATCCCATCAGCTTCACTTCCAAGGCCCTTCCAACACCAGGTTTCTGCTTCTGACCTTTGATTTTAGCTTTTTCCCCATCCAATTATGCTCTCTAGGACCACAACGTTCCTCAAACTCTGGAACACCCTCTGGAGTGCTGGTACAGTGGAAACAAGGAAGAGGCTGAGGATGGATGGCCATCCAGAGGCTGCTCCCCATCTCTAGTCCCATTTAGGATCCAGCATGTTTCCCCTGCCCCGAGGATGGCCAGCCCAGGACACCTCGAGGCGTGGGCATGGCCATGGCCTGTGCTCTGGACAGGACACTGCTCCCCACAGCCACCCCAGCTCCTGGCCAGGATGCCACGAGGAGAGACCACGCCAGGAGCTCTCCAGAGGGACCGGCCCCCTGCACATCCCACTCCAGGCACCACAGGGCATCTTCACTCGGCCACGCAAAAAATTACCCCAGTGAGGATGAAAGGGCCTTGCACAGACAGCGGGGCCAGCCGGAAGAGCATGCCTGGAGATCCTGAATGTCTCATTCCACCACTTCCCTCAGACTGCCTCAACAACCTTGATCTCCGGTGCCGTCCCTTTCATCCACCTGCCCCCACACCTGACTCATCTCCTGAGAGGAGAAAATAACTCCAGCCCAAGGAGGAGCAGACAGCGCCGGCCCCACGCTGCTGCAGAGGAGCCAGCGTGGCACAGTGTCCCTGCGTGTCCCCTCCTGTGCCCACAGTGCCACACTGGCACACAGGAACACCTTCCCAGAGACACCACGTCCCTCCCCTGGAGGAGGATGATCAGATGCCACCACTCAAAGCTTGCAGCAGGCGATGGCAGAGCTTTTGTGAAGATGTTGGCCAAAGCCTTCAGTTGCCATTAAGTTGCTTTAATGAGCAAGATTAAGCTGTGAAGCCTGGAGTGAAGGATCAGAACAATCCCATCTTAATAAACTTGGAAAACCCTCTATAATAAAAACGAGCATGCTGGGAGGCCCTTGATGCCACAAGATGAGCACCAGCCTCCTCTAGACACAGTTTTTGAGCACATGTGACACGGAAAGTGAAAGGAGCTGATTGTCCCCATGTCCCCACTGCACAACACGGGGCTCCAGGAGCTTTCTGGAGGAGCAGCCCAGCACAGAACAGCCAGCACAGCCACTGGTGGCCACCAAGCACCTCTCCATTGCTCCAAGGAGCATTTCTGCTCCACAAACCCATGGGGCAACGGGGCCTGAGGCACATGACATGTCTTAGTTTTGGGGGAGGATGGGTGAAAAGCAAATCTAAGATGAAGACCAAACCACCTGTACCTTCACAGATGTCTTTGTTAACTGGGGCTTCCCAAGACAAGGGTCTCCTAGGGATGACCCTCAGCAAAGGCATGCCCAGTAAAACAGGTGCTTCAAAGGTAAGTAAAAATGCCAGCCTGAGCGTATGAACCCATGGGATGAATCCCATTAACAAACTCCGTGGAAAAGGAGGAGTCTTCTGTCCCTGGAAGTCCAAGAGGGCAGTTGGGAGGAGCAGGGAAGCAGCTGTGAGTCCCCCACAAGGACACAGCCAGGGAGCCCTGCAGCCCCCCTGCACTCCCCACCTCCCTCCAGCTCTGCAAGCACGAGATGCTGTCCCCAACCCCTCTGCTGTGGCACACACCTCCTTGTGGGGTATCCCCAAATTTCCAGCTCCACGGGGATCATCTCTGCCCACAGGGACAGTCCTGGGACAGGCTATGGAGCAGAGTGGGGACTCACTTGCAGAGGAGGAGGAAAAGCAATGCTGACCCAACAGCATGGGCTCCTTACTTTAAGATTTGCCCTCATTCAGGTTGATACAAAAACTGCTCCTTCCCCCTAAAACTCCTCTGGTTACAGCAGTGAGCCCCATATCAAACCTCCAGCTCCCTGCTTCCACAGCCCTGCCTTGGCAGAAGAGTTCTGCCGCTTGTAAAAACGTGCAGAATTCAAAGAAAAAGAATTTTAAAAATCCAGAGGTATTTCTCCGGGATGGGAAGGCTGTGGAGCAGCTTGGGAAAGTCAGCCTGGGGAATGGGAAGGGACTTTAGCAGCCACTTTGCTGAGTGCTGTCTAAACCCTTTCCTAGAAAACGGGGGGAAAATGGACAAGGCCATAAAGGGGTGACCGACCAACGAGTGACCCCTGACTGCAGGAGGGACAGATGGATGGAGCTGGAGCCAGGATCAGTCCAGCAAGAGATATGGGGGGCAGGGGGAACCCTGATGCTGCAGCAGATCCCCCAAGCAGGAGAAAGCACCTTTGAAAGGAAAGGGCTGAACTTGGCCAGAGGTTTCGGGGCAGGCCAGGGGTTAACCCCAGCTCCCCAGGTGCCACCTCTCCCCCTGCTCCAACAGCCAACACTTGCACTCACTTTCTTGGCTACTAAAAGCTGCAGGCTGAAGAGCTACAGAGTTGAGGCACTAAATAGTACAGTTTAATTATAAACATTTCAGCTAACCAGGCTGGGGCTAAGCCAATCTGTTTCTGGGGGAAACACTAGTTTGAAGTCTTCTACCCAGTCAGCTGCCATTTAAGCTGAGCCAATTATCTTAGCCTTTTGACTCAGATGTGCCTGACCTAACCTGAATGTAGTTTTACTGCTGCTTTGAAATATCAGACTCATGCGCATATGCATTCACTCCCATCTTCATTTGGCAACGGCTCTGAAACAAGCCTCTGATCTTGCCAACATCAAAAGCCTGGTTTGTAAGATAAGGTAATATTTGAAGTTTGCTCAGCAGCATTCCCCTGTGTCCAAAGTAAATCCATAAATAAGATATAAGCAAATAAAAAAAAAAAATCCCCTTTCCTCCCCCCACCCCCCCCAATCAAGAAATGGAAATAGAAATTTGCATGATGCTTTGTGGCTATTAGAAAATATACAGGGACAGACTGATCCCTGGCTTCTGGAATAAAATAAAAAAGGCAGATTATGCATTATTTGGAGATTTCTCCTAATCCCAGTGCAGTTCAGACTTAGATTTATTAAAAAAAAAAAAGCTCCAAACTCACTTCACTGCTATGTCTGACAGACTTTTCCAGAACAAGTTTTTCCTCTTCAGTTGATACCAATATGAGCCAAAAGAACTAATTTGCATTTGCACTGCTGGAACAGAACAAGCTCAGGTCCCCTGTTCCAGGGGGATAAAACCGGACAGGCCGAGCACCTGGGCTCAGCCAGGGCGGCTCTGAGCCCCCAAAACACCCCCAACACCTCCAGCCTCCAGCAGAGCCCGTGCCAGGAGCGCCCACAAACCCCAGCTGTTCTACAGAGCTGCTGCCAGCAGCCCTTCTCCTCCGCAAAGGAAGTTTTCCATCAGCCTTAACCCTAAGCCCAGCCTCCAGAAGTGCCAGTTTACCTCTCCCACTCCCAAAAGCAGCAGAACCCGGTGTGCCAGCGCTGCCAGCCCCGGGGACGGGTGTGCAGCAGGAAATCTCCCTCTCTGCCACCCCCGGGCCCCCGCCGCCCCCCAGCCCGGAGCTGCGGGCAGTTTAATCAGCCAAGCTTCCCCAAACTCTCACAGCCTGCGCGGGCCATTGTTACGGCAGGAAAAAACAGGCAGCTCCTTTCAGGCGCTGCTTTATGGGGAGCTCCTATTCACTTGTTCAAGCAAATTTCAAAGCGGGCTGCTGCCCTCTCATCCCCGCTAAGCTCCCCTGGACTAACAATGGGCTGAAAGCGATTCAGTTAAGCCTTTCATCCACCATGCACTTTATTTCTCACTCAGTGCTCTCATCTGTATAAGGCCTACAATTGGCATTGCTGTGAAGAGAGGGTATAATCCTAGCCCTGTGAATCCCAAGTGACCCTACACTGGTCCAGAAATGACTAACCCAATGAATGCTCTGTTGACACATGATCACATACAACCAGAGCCAGTAAGAAGAAATAAAGAAGTCACCCTATGATTCAGCTCTTTTATTTAATGCCAATATTGTTCAATAAGGGAATCTACTGGGACAACAAACTATTTTTTCCGTAATATCAGTTCAAAACACACATGTGTGTTAAAAAAAAAATTAAAAAGAGCTTTTTGTTTATGCATCGAGGACTTTTGGTAAATCCTGTTTTCCGTTGTGCATCTTCATGCATGTTGACTTTAAAAACCCAGCATGAAAATCTCCCTGAGGAGCACACAGGGACCACTGGACATGTCTGACACAGACAGTGGAGAAGTTTCAAGATGAAAGACCAGCAATGCAGCACTCTCCTTACAGGTGGGCTCCTCTAGAGCACCTGCACTTAAGTGAAGATCATGAAGCACTAACAGCAACATCTGCCTTCTGCTCAGCTGAAGAAAACGGTCCTTAGCAGCACTAAGTGAGCCTCACTGTCCCCTCTACAGAAACAAAAGCACCATTTCTGTCCTGCTGGGGAAAGCAAACTGACAGTCAAACCTTGCTCCCAGCTGCACACTCCTCAGCAGCCAGGAGAAGACACATCCTGCAATTCCCGGGCTCAGCCACAGCATCATCTCTCATCCCTCTATGCTCCTGAAACACCCACACCTGATCCATGCACCTCCATCCAAAGGGCTCTTTGAAGACTGCCCCAGCCACACTAGACGAGCAGCTATCTGCCCCTTCAGGTCACCGGCCCTATTAATGTACATTCTGACATTAATGACAAACGTTAATTACAGAAAGTACTTCCTACAGGAAGTAATCTCCGCCTCTTTGATGACTGATAACCAGTTAAGGAAGCCTGGCCTTAAGACAAAGGCTCAGGGAGGTTCATTCTCTCCTTGGGTTCGTCAGGCAGCACCATGGGCCAGGGCAGAACACGTTTGCTCAGCTGCAGCTCCAAAATGGCAAGAGAGGGATTCATGATTTCCCTCCATCCGAAACCTGCGGCGACGGCGCGAGGAGAGCGGGGCTGCCACGCCCTGGTTGGGGCACACACCTCCTTTGGGTCGAGCAGGGTGATGCCCATCACTCCCCTAAGCCCCACGGAGCATCAGCACAGCTGATTTACAGTTGTCCCTTCCCAAAACGTGGCCAGCAGCAGATACTCACACGCTGCTGTCGGTCATTGACATGGAGTCGTCCGTCAGGGCATCGCTGGAGATCTCGCTGTCGTTGGCGCTGGTGGCCGGCGCGAAGACATAGCCCGAGTTCACGTGGTAGGGGTTAATGGGGTCGTTCCTCTTGAAGGACCTGGGGCAGGCAGAACAGGAGAGCAGTCAGCAGACAGTCTCGGGCCTCCTGGCAGCACCATCCTTATGGGAACCACGCTCACCGCTCGCTCAACCTCTTCAGAAGCAGCCAACCATCCGCTGCTCAGACCTCAGCCAGCACACTCTGTCTAAGCACACCCTGAGCCCAACTTTAAAGACTTTCAGCATCTTCTGAAGCGCTCTAGAAAATCCCAGGAAGCACCTCTACATCCTCTGATACCCTGAAAAACTCAGCCCGTAAGGACTGATGGTGCCTAAGGATTGATGCTGCACTGCTGAGGTCAGCAGGAGTTTTGCTGTTGGCACCAGCAGGGAAAAGACCAAGAAGTTCACAGCTCAAGTCTCACTGAAAGCCATGAGGAACCAGCTAACAATGCTTAGTTCTGCTCTGAAGACCTGGGTTAGGATCCCTTTGGGAACACAAGTTATTGGCATCTGTGTTGCCTGGAACTACAAGGGCAGGACCCCCACGTGTCAGAGGCACAGGGCAGGGCTGAGATCTTCTGTCCCAGGCTTGGCCTCCCAGAGATGGATGCCACCTTCCTGGCACTATAAAAACACAACAAAAAGGCCCAGCTTTTAGGAGAACCTCCTAAACATGTCTTTTTGGCGTAAAGTTGGGTGGGGAAGAGGAGGATGGGTGTGGGACGTGAGGAGAGGCCAGCAGGTTGTATTAATGGGCACGAGGGGTACTGACCCCAACTCCTCCAGCTTCAGCCACACAAGCAACCCAAAGGCCAGCCTGGATGTCTGAGCTGAGCACCCAGGAGCAGTCCTGTGAAAAACTCCTGGGCAGGGACAGGGGCTGTGAGGGAGCAGGGCCAGGTCACCATGGCAGGGTCACTGCACGGGGGGAGGCTCTGGGCATCCCCCTGCCTCCATCACTCCAACTTCCCAGCCAGGATCAATACACACATCCTGGCAGGTGATAAGGGGATTATGCAGGGAGGTTTGAAAGCCGCATGTTAAGGTGCACATTTTGTTCCTCTTCCAGGCCGAGATGGGGTTGTTAAGCTTCTGCCTTTGTATATCAAAGCAAAAGGCCTTGTCATCTGATAAGGACTGCTGATTTTAATAATTAGGGCCACTTACCCGGGACTTGGGGGCCTAAGGAATGTGCCAGCAGGCTCGGCAGGTTTTTTTTAATGGGCTTTCCATCTCCCTGCCCCCCTGGGGCTGGAGGGACCAGCTGGGTTCAAGTGACAGCAATGTCCTCCCACTGCCCGCTCTCAATCTCCATCCTCATCCTCATCCCCGTGCCCCCATCATCCCAACCTTCCTCCCCCAGCACCAAAAGCAGGAGCCTCAGCAAGGCTTAAGCTTTTAAAAAATAAGGGGAAGGAAAAAAACTTGAAGAAAGGAGGGGGAAGGCGGGAGGGGAAGATGGGCCTCTCTGGTATGAGCGGCGCGGGGCTGGCTGCAGGCAGGTATTCAGCCCAGCCGGGGCTGCATTCCTTTCCAAGGAGGCCAAGGCATTTCTGATGGGGAGATCAAGATGTTAAAAAATATAGATCTGGGAAGAAGAAGGAGAAGGGGAAAAAAAAAAAAAAGAGAGATAGTAAGGAATGCCACAGGAAAGAAGTTAAATCTTCAAAGATAAATTAATTCCACATGTGGGTGAGAGCAACATTATACTGCTGCTACTACAAGAAAGTTGCTCTAAAAACCATGGAGTCTTCTGCTCTGGATCAGGGGGATGTGCAGTTCCAGAGACCCTTCCTAGGGCCATGGTGGGCTTCTGGGTCAATGTGTAAGGGATGCAGCTCTTCCCACTACTTGATTTGAAACCATCTCAGGTCCTGAGAGTGCACCTGAGGACCACACGGCTCAGGATGCTCCGTGAGGCTCAGGGGTGCAGGATGCTCCCCAGCACAGGACCAGCACCTTGCTGGGAGGTGTCTGTCACCCCTGTCACACCCCGGGGCTGGATTTGCCACGCTGTTCTCACGGAAGGATTCCTGCAGAGGCTGAGCTGGGGGCGGAGGCAGCGGGTCCGGATGGGTAGGGCACAGGCAGAGGAGGTGTGTCCAAAGATATAATTAGAGAAAGTGGCCACAACTAACTCATCTTCCCAGCAGGGCTGCAGCATCATTCACCTACCATCACCTCATGGACAAAAAAAAATAATAACCCCTAAAGGGATATTTTTAAAGTCCTCATACCTGCTCCACATCCAACGCTGCCCCACAGAAATCTCCCCATCCTTTCAGAAAACCAGTGGGGGCTGTTTTGCTATGCTTCGTGTTTTCGGGGGTTTTTTTTTCCCTTTTTAATTTGACCACCTTACTCCAGTAATTGCACCCAGATGCATCAAGTTGCCTGCGAGGGTTTTAAATTCCAGGGAAAGCGGTGGTCTCCTGCCACAGATGCTGCACACACAAACACAGCCCAGCTCCAAACTCAATATGCAAAGTGTTTTCAGCTGTCAGGTAGCAGTTGCTCTGGAGCTTCAAGGAGAATGTCTGATGTTTCTCAGCCTATTCTTATCTTGATGCGATGACACACAGCATGTAACTCCCTCTCTCTGCTATGTTAGGCAATGGCCATATCAGAGGTATTATAATGCCATGAAAATTTCAGGGGGTTTCCTGGTTGTATCCCCTGTTATGAGGGTGCAGTTTCAGAGTGTGGGGGTGTTTTTATCATCAGATTGCTTTTAGAAATAAAAGCACTTGGGCAGGTCAAACCACAGACTTACACAGAGAGAGAAAAACTGTACAAGGAGCAGTTGGAGGCAGCATTGAATCTCATGAAGTATTTTCTTGGGACAAACATCACTGGGCAACCATGGGTTCAAAAACATGAAAAAAAATCCCAAAAAACCCACACATGCACAAACCTGGGAAAAAAAAGTATATTTTAACACAACTATGTTAATCACAGCTTCCATGCTCTAATTGTAGAACACTGCTTGGAGCATAGCTTTACAATGGCATCATTTACTTTGATAATTGAAGCCAAACTTGGTTCCAATAACTTCACACACAAGGAGCTGCCCCGGCGGGTCCTTTCAAAGGCCAGGAAGCTCTGGGAGCCGGCAGAAGGCACCTTCCCCCAGCAAGGCCAGTCCCACTGATGGTCGAGCCTAATGGGAGGCAGATGAGCCCACCTTGGGCTGAACAAACCCACGTTACCCCAGCGGCACAGCAAAGGAAGAGGCGCTCTCTGTGTACACAGAGTCGTGCGTGATAAATTTAGAAGCGCGTATAAATAATAGCTGGAATTCCTGGAGCATGGGGCCAGGTCCAGCACAGCAGCGTGGGGAGGCCACTTTTAACCACACCACAGCCCAGAGGGGAGGGGAGTCGCCTGCGAGGACAAGAGGGAGGTCCTGCTTTTAAAATATTCCCTGTATTAGGGCTCCAAATATACAGCCGGCAGTTCGCAAGCGCCTGCTCCCCAGCCAGGTGCAAACTCTGTGTTTTCACTTGACTTCTCCTGTTCCTGTCCATCACCGGCGCTGGGGCCAAACAAAGTCTTTCAACTTGTCCGGTTCCTGTGGTCTCCCGCTCGCCGTGGTTTGGCCGTGACTCCGTGCCCTGGCATTTCCAGGTGTCTCCCATGCCAACGCCAGGCTGGGCTGAGATCACTGCGCTCCCACCTCAGGTGGGCTCAGCCCAGGGCTGCTGCCTTTCGCTGGGATAATCCCACCGAAACCCACCGAGGCGAATGGCCAGAGCCTGCAGAGCCCTTCAAAACCAGAGCACACCGAGCAGAAATTCCTTAATTCCAACACACACATGAGGGAGGTGTGGTTTGGCCACTCACCAGGAGAGACTTTGTGCAAGCTTCAGCTCCAATCCTAGCCGCGATCCTAAATGCTGAGTGATGAGAGATAACCCATCCATATGCTCATCAGCTTGGAGCACATGCACGCACAAGTGGCTTCACAAACGGGAGGAACTGAGCAGCATCTCAGCTTGACCTCCCCTCTCTTTGCATTGAGGTCTCTTGGCCCCATGGAGAGCAAAAGCTCCTGGAAATTCAACAGAAGGTGATCAAAGCAAAACGCACTACCTAATGTCCTAGGAGGGGAGATCTGACATGTGAGGAGCAAGCTGCATTAATCCCTGGACAAAAAAAGAAAAGAAAGAGGGGAAAAAAAAAAAAGAAAAGGAAAAAAAGCCCAGCACTAATCAGGCAAGCAGCCACAGCGCTGCGAGAGCTCTCCTGGACAAGGCACATGTGGGTTTAGCAGGGCCTGCAGCTCTGCTAGAACACACAGCCAAGCCCTTCCAGCTCCGAATCCCAACAAAGGCTCAGAGATAAAAGCATCAAACATCCCCCTCCTGGAAAGCCAGCGAAGGGCAGCAGTTCAAACCAAGTTCTGGAGCCCAGCAGATGCTCCGGCAGCAGCACTGGGGCTCGAGATGAGGATGCCCAGCCCGGGTCCCGCACGGAGCCGCTGCCAGCTCCCAGCGCATCCCTCCCGCCCCCAGCGCATCCCTCCAGCTCCCAGCGCATCCCTCCCGCTCCCAGCGCATCTCTCCCGCCCCCAGCGCACCCCTCCCCGGCACAGCCTCGGCACAGGACGGGACCTGAGCGGCCTCTGGCTCCGGAGCCCCCTCCCGGGCACGGGGCACCCTGCCAGCACCCCAGGGCACCGGGAAGCCCGGCACAGCTGGAACCTCTCCGGGGGCAGGAGGGGAGCGCTCCAGCAAAGCCTCCCCGGGAGAAGCCTGATGCCCTTTGATGTCCATGAATCACAGACACACTCTCAAAATTCCTGTAAACGAGATGTCAAACACTCACCACACCAACCCCCAGGCTCCCGGGCCGGCGGAGGAGAGCGCACATCTGCAGCAGAGCCCTCTCCTCTCAGCCCTGATTCAACAATCCACATTTATGGCAAGGGTGGGGAGAGGAAAGAATACATTTTCAGAGGATTATACAACTCATCATTTGCTCATCAGAGTCTCTCTTTCCCATCCCCCCCTGCACTTGGAGATGGCTTTTACTTTCCTCACACCGCTGTGCCATCAACATGTCCAACAAAAGAGAAGCCTCTGGCGGTGCAGATGCACCCCAGGACCAGGGCACAAGGACACCCTGTCACCACACCATGTCCCCACACCCCTGTGGAGACAACCACTTCTTAACGAGGTTCACTCTGAGCTCACGGCCAACAGGAGAGCACCAAAGACCTTCCAAAATCTATTCCTCCACGCCTGGAATGCCTCTACCACCTTAAACACTCCAATTTCAAGTATCCTCCTGGATGCACTGGCTCAAAGCCACCCTAGATGGCTCTGACATGACACCAACACCCCACGCGATGGAGAGGCTGCACATCACACACACACACACAGAGTCAAAATAAAAGCAGATTCTGCCCAAGTTGCAGAGTTTGATGCAGTCAGTGCACACATTTCCTCTTCCACGACCGCACAATTGCTTCCCACATAACCAACATCGTTAAACACCGGTTGATGGTGGAGTTGGGGAACTGGTAGGTTACATTATTCATGTGTCTCTATGATCCACTCCACTACTGCTCTTAATAGGTTTGAAAGTTGAACCAATAATTAACGTATGTCCGGAGGACATAGTTGCTATGAAGTTTTTGATCTATAAAAGAACTGAAAGAGCCAATAGGGCTTCAGAGCACAGGATCTTGTTTTCCTCTGTAGAGGGGGGAAAAACCCCACACTCAGACAACACCCCACAAATTCCAGTGTTCGGAGGTGTGGGGAGGCAGCTGTGCTCCCAGCCCTTCAGGAAGCCCAGCCTCCCCTTGATTCCCACCCCAACAATCCTTTGAAAAACACCCTCAAAGTCCTTAAAGTTAAAACAAAGCACAATTTCCAGGGATTCCCTTACCTGTATCCGTTCTCGATCGTTTCCGTGGCTCTGACATTCGCTGTAACCCTCAACGTCTTGCTGGATAGTCCAACTACCGAAGGCAAGATTTTGTTTTTAAAGTCTGCACAGCTCCATTCCTCTTCTTCATTCAAGGTCGGGAGATAGCCACAGACAACTTTTAAGCTCCCCAGTCCATTGCTGTTGATGTAAGCGGGATTCTCTCCTCCACTCCGTACATATTCGAGGTATATATCAGAAGTTAAAAACATCTGGTAAGCATTTTCCTCCATCACAGTCTGAATCTCAGTCTGTGCCTGATCAAACATGATGGAATCTATCTGCTGCTTCTTGATGCTGTCCCTTATGTAGGTCTTGGTAGCAGGTTTGAGCTGCTTGGAGACGATGCTGTTGTTCTCGATGTACCTTTTGTAAATAGCTTTGGCTACTCGTAAAGTTTTGGTATCCTTAAGGTCCATCTGCCTGAAGCCATTGCAGGCAAACCAGAAGTCTAAGGTATCCACACATTTTTCCCTTTCCAGAAAGGTCCGAAAAAGATAGGCACCATCTTGATCTCCCAAGAGGGAATGCAAGGATTTGGTCCATCTGGCCAGAGGGGAGTCCGGGGACGCGCTGCCCTCGGGCTCCCCGAGCCCGTTCTCGTTCCTCCGCGGGGCAGGAGGCACCGGCATGGCCTTGAAGCTTTGGCTTTTGGGCAGAAACGAGCTGGCGAGTGGCGGGCATGGTGCTTCTCCTTCCTCCCCCGGGACAGGGGGTCGGGGGGCGTCTTCCCTGAAGCTGCTGCTGGGGTCCGGGAGGTGGGCGAGGACCACGGCGCTGCTCATGGCTCCGGAGCTCGCTGGGGACAGGGGCTCCCGGTGGCTTCAGGAGCTGCCTTGTGCCTCTGCCTGCCTCTGCCTGGAGTCAGCAGGGGATCCTCGGAGCCTCCTCTCTGCAAAGGGAAA
>VZRO01002178.1:135837-147049 GCA_013397915.1 Daphoenositta chrysoptera
GAGAAAACGGGGTGGGTCCCCGTATTATTATTTTATATATATATATATATATATAAATAATCTGCGGGCCTGTTTTCGCTCTGCAGGCTAATTAAACAATCCCTGATTGCAATAGAACTGGCACAGCAGCCAAAGCCCGGCCGCAGTTGTGTTCCCATCTCCCGCCCCAGCTGTTAAATATTAACCAGGCACGGAATGGAGGGTGCTCTGCAGGCTAATTAAACAATCCCTGATTGCAATAGAACTGGCACAGCAGCCAAAGCCCGGCCGCAGTTGTGTTCCCATCTCCCGCCCCAGCTGTTAAATATTAACCAGGCACGGAATGGAGGGTTTGGAACTTCATACAAAAGGTTTTAATTAGGGGTTGGCCCCCAAACCTGCCCTCCAGATCCAAGGAGCCTCCTGCCCTCCTCCTCCTCAGCCTGCTCCGAGGCTGGACCCGGGGGCTCCACAGTTCCCCCCAGGAGCTGCCCCTCTGTCCAGAGCCCACCCTGGTCCGGCTGGCAGAGCTGATGGAGCCCAGCTTGGCTTGATTTTTATCATTATTACAGAATCACAGGTTGGTTTGGGTTGGAGGGGACCTTAAAGATCATCCCATTCCACCCCTGCCATGGCAGGGACACCTCCCACTGTCCCAGGCTGCTCCCAGCCCCAATGTCCAGCCTGGCCCTGGGCACTGCCAGGGATCCAGGGGCAACCACAGCTGCTCTGGGCACCCTGTGCCAGGGCCTGCCCACCCTCACAGGGAGGAATTCCTGCCTAATAATCACAGTAGCTCTGCCCTCTGTCAGTGTGCAGCCACTGTCCCCCATGCTGTCACTGCAGGCAGGGCAGGTGGCAAAGCCCGCGGAGCCTCTGGGGGAAGAAGCGGCACCTTCCACCTTTGCTGTGCCTGAACGTCCTTAGGGCACCTCCCGGGAAATGCAAACGCTGGCTGGACCAGCCCTTGTCCCCGGGCCGTGGGGTCACACGCTGCCCTGTCCCCCCCGGGGGACACTCCAGAGCCCATTCCAGCCAGAAAAGGCACCCCCAGCCCCAGGAGCCGGAGCCCAGACGGACCCTGAGGCTGCTGCCACCGCCTCACCCCCTCCCTCCTGCCCTGCAAAGGGAAACCCCAAGGGAATGACAGGGAACGTGGGACAACAGCAGTGGGCACCCCAGGGATGCTCCATTGCTGGTCCCAGGACTTCACCTGATCCCAAATGTGAGTCCAGGAACCAGGATCCTAGCACAGACCTGTCCCTGGCCCTGTCCCTGTTCCTGTCCCTGTCCCTGTCCCTTCCCACCCTTCCCTGTACGAGCTGCTGGTTTGCACCACCCCTAAACCCAGAGCCTGGATCCACCCCAGGGCACAGAGCTCCTGCTCCCCCTGCTCCAGGCCCTGCTCAGCCCCCTCTGCACCAGAACACGAAGCAAACACCCCCAGAGGCTGAGTGTCCTGGTGGCCCTGCACGTGATGTCCTCTGAAGCCACAGTTTTGTCACCCATCCAGTGGCTGAGTCCACCTGGGAGCCTCACACAGCAGCACGGAGCTGACCGTGCCTGGACTGGGCAGCCTGGGCTAACAATGAAATAACACGAGGGAGAATTTGTTGGTGCTGCCCAGTGACACATTTTCCAGGCCTGGGAATGGCCACCACTGGGCATGGAAAGCAAATGTCCTGCCAAACCCACGAGCTGAACGGTAAAAGCCCTTTCTAGGCACAACAAGAAGTTCTGAATTATTAGGATTATTAATATTTTTGCTGCCCATAATGCCAAGTATCGATGGGCCACGATGCCAGATGCTACTGAGCCATACAAAATGGTCCTTTCCTGGGAGAATGCACAGCCTGTGTCCCTCTGGGATCCTTGGGATGGTGACAGTGGTGTCACCTCCAGCCCAGAACCTCCAACCACCAGAAGGTGACTTGACCACCTCTTTCTCCTTACAACTTTCTTTGAAACAATGTTGGATAAAAACCTCTCCGAGTCCCATTTACTGCTACAGCACAGAAAATGAAGCCATTATAATGGAGGCTGAAAACCTCAGACTCGTTTCCTTTGGAAGAAAATCTCATTAAGTCTCATTCATCCTATTTCATAAAAATGTCATTTAACCGACTGGTTTTCTCCAAATCCCGTTGTGCAATAACACCACCCTGCTCCAATGCCCTGGGAGAGCAACCCAGAAACTCAGACAGGGACTTAATTTACCAAAATTACTGGGGATTGCACGTGCAGAAGAGCAGCCCACCCAACCACCTGCCTAACTCACCATCCCCTTTATGCCAGCCACCAGAAAGGGACACTTAGGGAAGAAAACGAGGGGAGGGGGAGCCCCTGGGGCCGTGGCTTTGTGGGGAGGTGCCCACGGAGCAGCTCGTCCTGCCCAGAGCGGCGGTGGCCCCGTTCATGTGCTGCCTGTCCAGTCGGGGAGTCTATTTTCTCCTCCTGCCAACAGGGAAGAGTCACGTAGTGCCTGGGATTTGAAAGTAATCCGATGAACTAGGCAGGCGGTGGCAGGTACAGGAAGGTCTTCCAGAGTTTTCTTCATCTTTATCAGCTTCTGGAAGTCCTTGTTCGCAGATCTACAGGGAATCTCTGTGTTCAGGTAGCAGCTGCAGTCATCAAGAAAGCAGAGTATCTTTGAATTTCCTTCTGATTTTCCAGTCTAAACTTGAATCTGAATTCCCAGGTTGAACAGAGGGAAAATTAACTATTTATATTTTATTTGTTAGCCCTTCTGCATCTGAGATAAAAACTCAGTTAAATGAGGGAGAAAATGACTGCAAAAAGCTGTTTAAAGCAGTGTCCTCCAGCCGTGCTCAGCCCTCCTGGTGCCCAGCAAAGGCCAGACACAGCCTGTCCCCTCCTCTCTGGCTGCTGCTGTGTGTCATGTTCACAGGCAGCAAAGAAGCTTGAAGTCAGATCGTGGCACCAAAAAGGAATAATTTTAGATTAAAAGAATCAGTTCACAGTGAAGCTACACAATAAAGAGAAATTAATTTTTTTTTTTTCCCTGTGAGCTTTTTTTAGAGCAGGTAGTAAAAAATAAAAAAGGGAGAGAAAAAGGCAGAGGGGGTTTTAAGGCCTGGAGGTCTCTGGGAGCATTGCAGAAGTGCCAGCCCTCAGTCCCTGGGCTCATCCTGACCGTGCCCAGCTTGCCTGGCCCCTGTCTGCCCACAGGGCAGCTGCTCTGCTCCACAAGAGATGGCTCCAGTTGTTCTTCCCACAGAACTCCAGCTCAGACACCAGCAGTGAGAAGGCTCTGAGGGCTGCACCAGGGCTGTTCTGTGGGTCCCTGCAAGTGCCTTTGTGGAGGTGACAGGACCAGGAGCTCAACCAAACCAAATCCAGCGGCCCCAGCTCATCACAGCAACGCCCGCGTTGTGCTTGTCAGGAAACACAAGTCCTGAACCAGGGGCAAGGTCGGAGTCCTTCACCGTGCACAGGGACACACCGTGAGCCAGGGCACTGCCTTGCTCATGGAGAGCCTCAAAAAACCCGAGAGATGCCACCACAGCCTGTCCAGCCCCCGCTGTCAGGCCAGAGCACGGTGCTGCTGCTGCTGCCTGACACCGGCTCTGCTGCTGCACCTCCAGAGTTCTTCCTCTGCTAAAACCACGGTAAGATCACAATCACAGCCTGGTTGGGATTGGAAGGGACCTTAGAACTCATCCTGTTCCATCCCCTGCCATGGGCAGGGACACCTTCCCTGTCCAACCTGGCCTTGGGCACTTCCAGGGGATCACAAGGACACTGATGGAAATCACAGAGGAAACGTGGAACAAGCATGCTGAGCTCCCTCCTCTCCATGCACAGCCCTCACCAGCCCCCGCTGGGGGTCAAATCCCCTCCAAAACCCCCCAACCCCTCCCTGCTCCCCACTCCATCCCTGTGCCTGCCCATCCCTGGCCAAGCACGAGGAGGGCAAAGCCCGATTTAATCTCCCAGCCTTGGTGATTTAGACCCCGAGCCAGAGTGGGCCAGGGGCTGAGGGCCTAAAAATGATTTTCCCAGCAGGAAAACTCCCCTGTGACAGGCACAGGCCAGGGAGGACCCACAGAGGGCGGGACCCAGCCCCACGAGCGGGGCTGATGTCCCTCTCTGTCACCACACTCGCACTGGTGGTCACGTTGATAACGAGATCAAAGGCTCCAGTCTATTTCAACAGAAGTGCTGGGAACAGTCGTGATCAAAATAAGAGGAAGGCCCTGTATACAGAAGACATGAGAGGTTTGCAACCCACATGTGAACCTTTGAAGTTTTTCTCCTTTTTTTTCTTTTTAATAAACTAGTTTAACATCATTAGTTTAAGAGGTGTGGACCCGACGGGCTGTGTAATCTCCCGATACACTGCAGGCACGGGGTATTACCCACACACAGACCTGCTTTTCCAGTGGGGGAAAAAAGCCCTGCCAGAGATACTCACAAATAAGACAAGAAAACACACAATTAGTTTTATAGGATTTGAAGTTCATTTCATAAACCAGCACACTTTTGTTACCGAGTATCGCCAGATAAGTCCGATACATTTTCTCTCCTATAATCCTTTTACCATTTCCATTCCCCCCTACAGACTCTTTTCCTTGATGTTTTGTTCAGTGCACTCCCTGCTATCTGCACACGCTTGCCCAGATTTTTTAGACTTGAAAGGGGCACGGTATCAGCATTAACCGTTCCAGGAGAGCTGATAAAACACACACGAGCACTTTGCTATCTATTAACATTTCTGAACTCCTTCCATCACCTGCACAGAATAGTGATTGAACAGAGGGTGGGGGCAAAAGAGGTAAATGAGGATATTTATGACCAACTTCCATGACTTATTTTTTCCACAGCCCCTTCCTCACCACGCCCAGATGAGGCATCGCTTTCTCTGCCACCTTCCTGTTTGAGCAACAAGGACACCAGGGCTGCAAGATTCCCCATCCCTGGAAATGTGCAGGGCCAGGCTGAACGGGGCTGGGAGCAACCTGGTCTAGTGGAAGGTGTCCCTGCACACGGCCCTTGAATGTAACATTTAAATCCTATTGAATTTTTTTTTAGTCAAATATGGATTTTTTGAGCACTGCTGTGGCTCCCGGGGATGTACCCGTGATGCCATGGCAGAACAATGAGTGTGGTTCTCTTGTCAGGTCAGTGATGGCTCCTTACAGTCCTGTTCAGGGCCACATTCCTCCTTTTTCCACATCTCCTCACTGCTTCTGCTAAACAATGGTGATTCTGGGCTTCATGAGTGCACGGTGCCAAGGAGAAGCTGGAGCTGAGGTGGTTTAAAGCCCAGTTCCTCCATGCTCTAACGCTGTGAGTGAATATGAAGTGACTTTTAGACACTGCCCCACGCAAGCGACCAGCTCTGCACAACAACTCTGTGAGAGTCCATCAGGACAAACCAGGCAGGGGGACAACCCCTCCCAGAGGTTTTGCTAAAATCACCAACAGGCACCGTGTCTGTGGCAGCCTGGAGCTTCCTCTGCCGAACTGGCTCAGAGTTAAGGACTTCCCCTCTCATGGGAGGTGGCTCAGACCCACCCAGATGTGCCCTCCTGGTCCCACCCCATTGCCCTCCTGGGGCACACGGGGGGCAGCAGGAGGGGGGACAGGAGCAGCAGTGCCAGCAAGGCCTGACGGAGGTTCCGTTCTATTTTTTCATGGAAACAGGAACATTTTTTCCAGGCATGCTCAGGGAAGCCCTTCTCCTGCGTGCACAGAGGGGCGTCCTGGCTCTGGATGCTCCTGGAGGAGAACACGACTTGGGGCTGATGGTATCTTGGCCTGACTGCAGAGGAAGGGAAATATATGATGTGTTACCAGCCTCAACTGATGTGATTTGATTCTGCGTTTTAACCCGGTTTGTTTTCTGGCTGGCTCCTACGGCTGTGTAAAAATGGCTCCTTGAAAACCCAGCTAAGTCTGAAGTGCACTCCCTGCAAATCTCGGCGAGGGAAGGAAATCCAAATGTTTTGAGTTTAACTATTAAACATAGTTTCCAGCTAGTGTGCTCAGAATTTGAAATTAAACAAATGAAAGAAACATGTTTCAATGGTTTTATGTAGGCAATAATGTCATTAACAGGAAATAAAGAAATTGGGCTTTGCAGCTGCAGCATGAAGTTTAACCCTTCCCGTGCAGCTTGGTGCTTGCTGGGCCCACTCCCACCCCTGCCTGCTGCTGGGCATCCCAAAAAACCTTCCTGGACCCAAATATCCTGATCCTCACAGCCCTGAAAGCAGGATGGTAATGGAAAAAGCAGGAGGAGAGACAACGCTTAGGAGAGAACAGGCTTTCCTGACTAGTGGAAAACTTTCAGATCATAAAGTCAAATAAAACTTTTCACTTCCAGAGGTAAAAAAAACCCCAAAAAATCCAAGCCCTTTGTGCACGGTTATTTTTAGGTGTGCTGTCAAAGTTGAGTACCCTAAAATTATACCTGCTTTGGTTTGTTTCTGCCTGTCCATTCAATTCTCAGAATTAAGGACAGTGCAGGGTGTGAGATTCCAGCCCCCGTGGTGCTGTCAGGAGCTGGGTGATGCCTCTCACAAGCTGGACCCGTCCTTAAGCCACAAAAGGAACATCAATTTCCTTAAGGATGCGTCTGTTTCCAGGTGTGAAATGCAGGCTGGAGAGAGGAGGCTTTGCATGGAGAAAGCCTCACCCCCACATCACCAGACCTTCAGGTCACCCCTCCTGAGCACCTGGGTCCAAAATATTGGTGTTATTTCATCTAAAATCACATTGCACTGCTCCCCCTTCACCCAGTTTTTCTACATTTCTTTTTAGCAGATCGTGTCTTCCTCTGCCAAAGCCCTATTGATTGTATGAAGAGGTGTTTTCTTCCACTGTGGGAACCTCCACCATAATCCTTAAATAATTAATATTGGCAGCTTTGTTTTCCCTCTTCATTAAAAGGAAGGGAAACTTGCTGAGTGTGAGGTCGGTCTCTCTCCTGACTAGACAAGAAAAGGCTGCTTGGACATACATTTCATTAATGATTTTTTTTCTTATTACTAGAAATCTTCATGCTGGGGGAGAGACCATCGAATACTATTTCAATCTTTTCTCCTTTTGCTTTCTAATCCTTTCATAGAAGCCTGGAAATTACCCAGTATCCTTTTTCCCCATAAGAAACTGGGGGGACTGAGAACCTCATATTACTGAAAAGCAGGAGAAACTGAAGTGTTATGAGATCACATCCCCATTTCTGCATCCTCAGTCCCAAACCAGCTTCTGGGCTTTTCTCTCTTTTCCCAGAAGGCCTGAAATGAGATTTTTTTTTTAAGATTTGAAAACAAATCTAACTCAAGTCTCCTGTTATCCTGAGAGCATATTCCAGGCCCTTTCACATCACAGCTGAGAGTTCCCCCCCTCCTTTTTTGGTGGCATTCACAAGTGTCTGGATAATCATCTCCCCTATGAGCACTCCATTCCTCCAAGAGCCTTCAGCTCATGGGACTGGGGAACAAAACCCATCCCCAGGAGGGTCCTCTGGCACTGAAGCAGTTCCTACCTTGCTGTTACCACCCTGGAAAAGGCCAGCACATCCCTCCACATGTCTAATCAAAGGCCTGCTAATCAAACATGCAGATCAGCTCATTAATGATGACGCAGTGGGAGCCCCTGCCAGGGGAGGGTGATGCTGGCAGGAAGCACCCAGGGGAGCAGGAGGCTGCTGTCACCTCCTCAGTCCCAGCTGCTGCTTCCTGAGATAAATTTGGTTTGTAATGGGAACGTTTCCACCTGGGGGAAGCCCTAAAAGCTCCTAGAAAGCAGGGAAAGCTGAAATCCTGCTGTGGGTAACACAGAGTCAGGTTGGCTACAGGACAACCACGCTGCTGTGGGGTTTCACACCTCCAAAAAACACTGGTTTTGAGGAATTTGCCAGAGATACATGTAGGGTCTGTTCACCTCTGTGCATGGAGTGGAATTAGGAGCTTCCACACAAGCCCCTTGCAAGCTGGAAGGAGAGCACTCCCTCATCTCAGTCATGGATGAAGGGGTTTGCTTGCAAATGGAAAATAAAACTTTGGAAATCATGGAAATAACACTTTGACTGTGATCCCCATCCCAGGCCTGGCTGCTTAAATTAACTAAGAGCACTGCCATGATGTGTCTCCCACTGAAGCCCACTGGGATGATGAGGCCAGGCCTGGAAAATGGGGCAGCTCCTGCTCCAGGCTGGCCTGGGGGATGCACAGGAGGGGCAGCAGCTCCAGGGGAATAAAGTGGTCACAGGGGCAGCGATTTTGGAGCACATTTTGTGCAGGTCCAGGTGTGCAAGGGCTTTCCTTGGGCATCTGTAACACGTGTTTTAGTGCTGGATCCCATTTATCCACCTTCTCTGATAATGGACTCAAGGAAAGAAATGCTGAAATAGCTGATGATTCTTCTCACCATAGCTTCAGACAATAAAGTCAGATAAATTCCATAAATTTCAGCAATACACCATTGTCCTTTCATTACACAGGCACATGCCCAGCCCAAGAACAGAAAGAGCAGCTTATATTAAATTGATTTCAGTTCATGGAGAATGTAATATCAGAGCAGGCTCAAAACAGAGTTATTTAATACGTTTAAAAGGATGTGGTTTCCACAAGCTCAGACACGCTGACATCTGCTCTTGAAGGGAACACGGATAATGAGGCTCTCCTGTGATACACCTGACACCAGCCAGCACTGGGAATGTGGATCTGTCACTCGTGGCTCCAAGTGAGATGACAAAAACCCTGGGTCAGAGACCCGGGGTCGGTCACCAAGCCCTGAACAAACCCCCCGAGCTCCAGCTGGAACAGCTCTGCAGCTCCAGACCGCAGCAGTGGGAGTTTTGAGCTGTCACAGGAGGACCACCCCAGCCCTGGCAGTGCCCAAGGCCAGGCTGGACAGGGCTTGGAGCACCCTGGGATGGTGGAAAGAGTCCCTGCCCAGGGCAGGGGGTGGAACAAGATGGTCTTTAGGGTCCCTTCCCCTCCAAACCATTCCATGGTTCTGTGACCACTGGAGCAGCTGCAGTCACAGCTGAGCCACTGTTAAACACCCTGGAGTCAAACCCAGCCCTTTGTCCTGGAGTGCACTAAAATAATAACCTGCCTAATACTGCTATTACACCGATGCAAATCAGGAGGAAAGGATTACACCAGTATAAAACCTGCTGTACACCAGTAAGAAAAAAAATTCCGAGTAGTTTTTCTTCTCTCGAAGACTTTACAGAGGCTGAAGCAGCTGGGGAGATTCTCCCTGACCGCTGGAGTTGCACCGAGCCTGGGCACCCGCTGAAGTGGCAGCAGCCCCTTGCAGAGGGGAGCAGGGATGTGTTTTTTGGCAGCAGGGCCAGCCCGTTTCCTTGGGCCACCCCCTTCATTGTGAATGCTTCAGGCATTAGCTCAGGGAACTCACCCAGCTAAAAATAACCCTTCCCGCACAAAAAATAGACAAAGAAAATGGCTATTTATACCCTGGATCAATTCCTGGGCTCATTCACCGTGTGGCCCCTGGAATGGCTGCTCTGGGATCAGGCACAAGGAGCGGTGCAGCTGCACAGCCCGGGTGACCAGGGGCACATCCCCGGGCACGGGGGGACACTGACCCCACCGGGCTGTAAACCAGCTCAGCACCCACAGATGGCCTTTGATCCTGTGAGCACCAGGGGCTGGAGGTGGGAGAACTGTGCGTGCTTTTATAATTTTCATTTTAGTCTCTGTGTTTTCAGTTTATATTTTTTAGGTTTGCCTCACCTGGCTCCCCTCCCAGCTGAGTCAGGGCTGTTCCTCTGTGTGCTGTTTCCAAATTCTTGGGTTTAAATGCCACAGAAAGCCAAAGGGCCAGCTCCAAATGCCCAAAGAGAAACAGAGGATCAGCCAAATAAGTTTGATAAAACTCAGGGAGAATGATCCATCCTCATCTGCCTCAGCAGAGAAGTTTAAATATGGATAAAGACAGTTGGAGTAATATAGATGCATTTTTTTCCCCTTGTTGTTTTCTGTTTTGACTTCTTTGGGATCATTCAAAGGGAGGTGCAGGCTTTGATCTTCTCTATTGGCAATATTTTCTTCATCTAGTTTTTTATAGTTTGAGAAGAGATGTTACATGCTTGCAAGAGAGACTATCAATATGATGTGGGCCTGAACAAAAAACCTGGTGTCAGGTTCTCCATTTGGAGTGTTACCTCAAGCTTTGAAGTTTGTAATGATTCAAAAGCATCTAGAGCTGCTACAAATGTTAATAAAATTAAAGCCATCTGAAAGTGAGGCTTGCATGTGCCTTTGAAAGTAGGTCTGTGATCAGTTATTACCCTCAATTACCTTGTTGTCCACTCTTTTAGCTCGAGGTTAAACTCTTAACACTTCGCTTTGAAGTGGTTATCCTTTTATCTATGACCGGACTGAGGAATTTAAGGGCAATAATCAATGAGAGCTTCATAAGAATAAAGGGGAGACGAGGCAAGGAGAAGAGGTGTGAATGTGCCCTTAGCGGCTGGCTGGGGGTTCGGGGGGCTGGGGGACACCGAGCTCCGGCAGGAGCCTTGAGAAGGAGAAGAAAAGGGGGAAAAAAAGGAAAAATGAGGCCAAAAAAAAGGGCGGAATGAAAGAAAAAAAGAGGAGCCCCATCAACTTCTAAATCACTGCTAAAAATAAAGCCAAAGCACCAAGCCGGGGTGGGGCTGGGCGTGGGGAGCACGGCGAGGTGAAGCCTCATCAAAGGCGCAGAGAGATGCGATTAAAGAATTGGCTCAATCAGGGCTTTGATGTTCCACCCGGGGGGGTGCCCTGCGCTGGGGACCCTCCGGGCCCAGCCGCGACCCCCAGCCCAAAGCACGGGCGCCCCGGCCGAGCCTGGCAGCGGGCGGTGCCAGCGGGACACGGGCGATTCCCGCTCGGGAACGGCTCCACCCCCGGGATGCCCCCGAGGGAATCCTTCCTGCCCTTCCTGGGAGCAGCAGCGTCTCTGCCACCTGCCCGTCACCCAGAAGGTCCTCGGCCACCCCTCCCTGCTGCCAACACCCACCCAGAGCCACCGCGGGATGCTGGAGCCCCTTCCTGGAGGATGGGCAGGAGGCTCAGAGAATCCCCCGGCCACGAACTGCTCCTGCTGTCCTGCTGTCCTGCTGTCCTGTCCCTGTTCCTGCTGTCCTGCTGTCCTGTTCCTCCTCCTGCTCTCCTGCTCCTGCTCTCCTGTTCCTGCTCCTGCTCTCCTGTTTCTGCTCCTGCTCTCCTTTTTCTGCTCCTGCTCTCCT
>VZRO01002178.1:147101-164320 GCA_013397915.1 Daphoenositta chrysoptera
CCTGTTCCTGCTGTCCTGCTGTCCTGCTCCTGTTCCTGTTCCTGCTCGCCTGCTGTCCTGTTCCTGCTCTCCTGCTCCTGCTGTCCTGCTCCTGTTCCTGCTCTCCTGTTCCTCCTCTCCTGCTCCTGCTCTCCTGCTGTCCTGTTCCTGCTCCTGCTCTCCTGCTCCTGTTCCTGCTCCTGCTCTCCTGCTCCTGCTCTCCTGCTCCTGGCACCGAGGCCACTGGTGCCATCCTTGTCACACCCTGCACGGGCTCCACCGTGACCCAGCCCTGTCCCCACACAACCACAGCCAACCCGCGCTCTCACCGGCCGGGCAAAACCAGAGTAACACTCCCAGCCAATTCTTCTGCTTTAATTTTTTTTAATCCGAGGTGCCTAAAGCGAGGTGTTGAAACGCATGTTGAGTGCACTGCTTTTGGCAGGGGACCAAGCCCACATGGCCTGGGTTTGTGAAGTCCCGAGCACAACCTCGGTGTGTGCTCAGCATCTCCCAAAAAGCTCGCACCGCCGCGCTTTGATCCCGCGCCAGCCTTCGGAGCTGCGTGTCTAATTTAAGGTGCTTGGGTTGGAAAATGTTGACAATTATTGTTACTCTAAAATTAAATCAGTGCTTAATTATCAAAATTGATGGTAACTTAGAGTGGCGTTTTCAAGAGAGCCTCGGGGAGTCAGAAGGAGATTTTCAAAGGCGGTTTAATGTCTCAGGGCCACGTCTCCCTCCTCATACCTGCACTTTCTTACTGACTGCTCCTGCTTCAGCACCTTTCTAAGGCCACCCCAGTTGTGCTGAACTCTCTGCTGAGATGATACAAGGTGGACCTGAAACCACGAGCACAGACCAAAACCTCCAGCCCTCCAAATGCACTTGGCTAATTCACAGCGAAAAATCAATTGGCTTTGGGTGCCTAATTCTCCTATAATCCTTTAGATAATCCCAGCTTTAGGCTTTCAGATACTGATAAAAAACCAAACAAACCCCACAATACAAGAAATTCGTGCAAATAGAATAGAAAACCAACATATATTTCATATAACTTTCAGATACTCTGAACTTAATACGAAGTAGGTTGAGGACAATAGCAATAAAACATTGCTCAAGAGAGAGTAAAGGCACAAGACCGTGAAGCTCGAGGCTGAGAACAGAGTTTCGTAATTAAGTAGCCTCCAGACAACGATTGTCATAGGCAGGCATTACTCAAGGACCCAGCCATTATTGCTTTCATTATAATTTTTCAGGAGAGGATCTTTTTCTGGCCCGGCTCCACCTTCATTCAAAGCTCCCAGTGGCCCCAGCCACTAACGAGAAAGCGTTGATTGAGAAATGCTAACGAAGCCTGCACAGGGCGGCGTGAGGGGCGGCTGTGGAGCGGGCACGTGGCACTGGGGGTGCAGAGCAGGGCTGGAGAGAGGGTGACACCGGGCAGGGACATCAAACACCACGTCTGGGACGAAGAAACGAGGGGGGAGGTCACGGCTGGCGGCCGGTGCACCCTGGGGTGCTCGTGCTGCCACTGCCTAGACTGGGGTTCACTCGCTGGTTCAGTGGGGTCCTGCTGGTCTTGTCCATCAAATCAGTGAAAAATGTGCTGACAGGAAAGGTTTCCCAAAGAAAGCTGAGACAACTCAAAGAAAATCCTGATAAACCCTATATTGCAACTAAATACTTTCTTTTCTAAAATGCAGTACAACACGGGAGCTGTAGTTTTTACTCTGCATTTCACAGGCCCAGATGGCATCTCCCATGGAAAACTTGGACAAGGAGAGCGTGGGGGAGTGGAGGAGCACACAGTGGCTGGGCAGTGGCAGTGCCACCCATCCATGTCACACCAGCATGTCCTCTACAGATCTCTGCTGCATCACAGAACTCCCACATTCACACATGGGATTTGGCTGAAACTGGCCCTGGAATTCCAGCTTTGCTATAGAGGGGAGGAAAAAAAGCATGAATTAGAAACTCCTCCCTGCTTGTAGAAAATTTTGATTTCCCATCAAAACTCAAATTTGACTAAAAAGTTCCAGTTGATCGTCATTCCCCAGCCGGGGCTGAGTGAATCCCGCTGGAATTGCAGGATTAACTCCCATCCCCTGACGTTACGCTGAGCGTGACCGTGCCTGTCTACACTTAACTGCTGACCTATCTTAAACATCCCACTAATTAATATGCTGAACCAAGGTCGTGTTCCAACACGGTCTCATTTTTCAGGGAAGAGAAGAGCCAAGAAGGATTAGGAACAAATGGGAACAGCCCGAGATATTGCTCGCACCCCGAGCCACGGCGGGTCATTGCTTCTCTGCCTCAGAGCCCTCCATGCACGAAGCCAGAGCACCAGGAGGGGCCCCTGTGCCAGCTGATTCCTGCCTAAAGAGTAATCCCAAATTGTGGCAGCAAAGACAGGGCTGAGCCGCTCGCTCCTGCTCCAGCTGCTCTGATATTTGGCCACTTATCAGCACCTGGATGCTCAGGGAAGAGGGAGGTGATCCAGGGAGGTAGCAAAGGAATAAAGTTCTCCTTGTTCCTGTAAAAATGCTGCTGCTGGACAGGCGGCCTGGACTGGGTCAGGGCACAGCCCAGCTCCTGGGGAGCCTCCTCAGCTGCTGGAAACCCCGGCCCTGGGGAGCCTGGGCTCATCCCAGGGAGGGCTGGGCCCCATCCCATAGGAGGGGCTGGCTGCAGTGACCCCCTCCTGCACTGTGACTAGTACTCAATCTTCTTTCAGCTCATTATATGGAGGAATGGAGTCAAACACAGTAGAGAAAATCTCTTGGCTCGACAGGATCCCAACCCCCCTGAGAGCAGAGGGTGGCCGAGCACAGCCCTGTGAGATCTGCGCCCTGAGCCGAGCCCCCGACACACACACGGGCACTTTTATCTCCCGGGGGACCACGAGTGACCCAGGCAAAGGCTGCACCCCACGGTGCCAGCAGCCCCAGAGCTGCTGCCGTGCTCACAGGTGGGCAAGCCCCACCTCAGCTCCTCCCCAGACCCAGGCAAACCTTGCAAGGAGGGGATCTGCTTCCTTAATCCTCGAGAGAAGGTAAAAACAGCACCACCAAAAGCCCACCTACTCAGAGGAGCAGTGCCTGCAGCACAGGACCCCTCACAGCCCTGGCCCCGTCACACCTCTGGGAAGGGAGGTCAGTGTAGCAGCAGTTTCCCCCAGCCAGACAGGAGTCATGGGCTGATGAAGGCCCATCAGGTTCTTTTAAGGCTTTAGTTCATTTTCTCCTCTGCCCAAGATAAAGGGTCCTCTCTGGGGTCTCCTCTTGATGCTCTCCCCCACCCACTCCTCCTCCAGCACCATCCCTCACACCAGATCTCCCCTTCTTGTCCCTCCAGCAGGTTTAGGAGAGAAGGCAGATGACAGGAGAGCAACTCCCCTGCCCATGTTTTACCCATTCCTCCAATGTATTGCCCCAAAACCCCCCCCAGGACATACAGGGGCAGCCTGGTCCTGTGGGAATTTCTCCTCTCTCTGATCCATGACCCAACACCCCTGCTCACACCAAATCCCCACCTCAGGTGTCCCTGGGACAGAGCAGGGGGTGATCCAAGCTCCTGCAACACATTCCCCTCTCCCAGAGGGCAGCCAGGGCTGGGGGAAACCTCTCTGGACCCCGGGAATGGCAGGGGGAGGAGAGGCACAGCCGCCCTTCGCGAGCTTTTGTGACTCCGGAGAGCTGGCAAATCCCCGGATAAAAGGGAAAATATGTTCATAATAAATAAGACTGAAGTAACACGTTGCGAAATATTTACTCCCTCGGAAAGGCGGCTGTTTGCTTTCAGTGGAGCTGCATCTGATCCTCTGCCAAGCGGGGCTGAGCGCCTGGAAAAGAGACTTTGCTGTGGTCGGCGAGGGAAAACCAGGTGCCCAGAAAGTGCAGGGACTGTGTGTGCACAGGCACACGTGAGCAGCGGGGAGATGGGCACAGTCCCGGGGGTCCCCAGCTCCTGAGAGCCCCACGAATGCCTCTGTGAGCAGAGCCAGCCTGCAGCTGAAACTTTAATTTTAATGCAACTAATCAGATGTCAGTGTAGAGACTGAAGGAAGGAGAATAGAGGGGAGAAAAAAGAAAGAGGTGTTGATAAAATACTTGTTAGAAAGAAAATTGGATTAGTGGTGCCATTCTGGCCATGAAGTTCTTTGAGCTAGAGAAAAGAAATAATAATCTTGTTCCTTTTTTTCCCCCCGTCTCTCTGCAGCCCACAGAAGGCCTCACAGCCAAAACATCAGTCCTTCTAATCTTATTTTCTTTTTTCTAGCATGTATTTTATTAACCCCTTTTCTCATTTAACTGCTATGAATAGCTCAGTGGGTAACATCCTTCTTAGAAAGTGAAAACCTCCTTGGAGATGCGGTGCAAGGAGAGAAATGCAGACAAACTTCCAGCTCCCGCACTCAGAAGAAAAGCCCCCTCTGTAATCCCGTCTGGTGAATCCCAACATTGTACCCCAAGGTAGCTGCCAGCTCCAGGTCCTCTCTTTGGAGCAGGAACAATCAGGGAATTTATCTGGACACACCAGGAGATTGCTCTGGCTCTATAAACCCCATGGACGTGGAGCAGAGATTAGAAAATAAATAAACGCCCATGCGGCTTCTTGGGAAAGTGTCAGTGTGTGTGTGCACACAGCACCCTAAAACCAAGCCAGGCATCTGAATTACCTTTTTACAGCTTCCCTGTAAATCACCTTTCCCTTACAGCTTCCCTTGCCAGCTATCAGTCATGTACAGTGAGATTCCCAGCATGGGCTGGGATGCTCGTGGGAGGGAGCCCAGCGCTCCCGTGCCCGGGCTGGGGGCTCTGGGCCAGGCGTGTCCTGCTGCTGCCACAGGGGCTCCAGAGGCTTTGTCCCACCAGACAAAGCAAGGCTGGATTTCTCCTCTCACACCCATGGCAGCGTTTTGTGCCCCAAGTAATGTCTGGAAGCTCAGGACCAGCGTTCCCTCTGCGCAGCAGCGATATCGATGTGGCCAAAAGGGGAGAAAAACCATAATTAAAACATCAAATCCAAGGGAGACAGTCCTGCCCTGAGCTGCTGTAAGTGGGAACAGAGATTTGGCCTCTCCATAAAGAAAATACCAGCTCCAGCAAGCTTGGCTGCTGCCTCCTTCCCTGTGAGCAGCAAACCTTCCTGGGAGGAGTGGGAGCGGGATCCAGCCCCACGATATTGGTGTGTTATTTTCCTTGACAGCTGTGGTGCATAGTGGTAAGTGCATGTTTAATTCATTCACAATTTATGGTGTAATGAGAACAATGAATGTGTCTGAGGGAATAATTGCTTCACGGCGGGGATGCTGGAGAGTTCAAGTTGGTTGGCACCTGGACTTTGAATCGGGGCTGGCGGGGATTGGCTCCGGCGGCCCCACAATGGCCCCGATAACAAAGCTGGGGACGGGGAGGGGGTTCAAAGTCACCCCGCGCGGCCTGGCCGAGCTGCACAGCCCCTCGATGGCAGCGGCTGCATCCCAGCCCCGTTAGACCCGTCTGGCCCCAGGAACCGGGCACGGGTGAGGGCTGTGTGTGTGGGAGCTGCTTTTCCAAGCCGAGTTTACACGGGAATTCTGCTGCGCTGCAAATCCGTGTCCCCGGAACACCAGCGCTTCCCCCACGTCCCTCTAGGACCTTTTCGCTGCTTGGTCCTGGCTGTGTCTGCCAAACCCTCCTTTTGTTGAGGGTGTGGAGAGGGGGTTGACCCTTTCCAGTGTCCTCAGCAGCCACATGGAGTTTCAGAGGCCTCAGAGGTCAAGAGCATCCATATGGAGGGCCCAGGAGCTCCGTGCGTCTCCCAGCTGTCCCCACGGCAGCTGTGCTTGCAGCCCCCGAACAAAGCTCATTAGGGGGCTCGTTAGGACACTCAGGGGTTGCTCTGAGCCGTCCTGGAAGAGCCCTGGAATCGCACCACTCCCAGGAGAAGGCACCACGCTTGGCTCCATGTACGAACGGCTCCCATCCATCAGACCGGGAGCAGGGAGATCCCGTTATCCATCATGGGCTCTCTCCCACAGCACTGGGCAGGGCCAGATTTTGAGCCAACAACAAAGAGATGCCGACAAAGCGTCCTTCAAGCCTTGGTCCATGCAGGGGGGTCTGCAGCAGCCCCCTCCACAGCTCCCAGCTCTTGGCACCCAGCGGAAATGCCAATCTGAGTTCTCAGACAGATGTGCCAAAGCATGAGCAACAAATCTTCCACGCCTCAAATCCACCCCGAGGAGATCAGCGATCACAATGGGGCTCTTGGACCCGGCATCAGCTCTGGGGGGCACAGGCTGCGAGGAGCTGGGAGCCTCAGATGCTGTTGTTAATTATTACACCATTACATCGGGGAGCTGTGCTAGAGACCATCAGCACTCCAGCTTTTCCATACATGGACCGTGCAGGATGGAGCTGGGTCCCTGCTCTCCTTCTCCATATGGGAATGCCACGTGCTGGGGATGGGCTTGCCTTGGACAGCTTTCAGAGATGCTGAGCTGAGAGCCCTGTTACACATTAACTCCCATGCAGGGCTCTACAAGATGTTTTGAACACGTATGTAACACTCGGGACTAAACGGAGGCTGCTTTTAGCTGGGGCAACATCTGGGTACGAGCAGATGTGGGCCAAGCTGGTGAGCAAACCACTGCGAGGGCTTTTCTTTAGGGACTGAAGGCATTTTTCCAAGGGGTTAAGTGGTTTAGGTGCATAAATTCAAAGGAACTTAATTTAGATTAAAAAGATCAAGGCTTTGGGCTGCTGTGTCCCCTCAAAAACATCCCAGCTATCTGCCGATGGAAACAGCCACAGCTGGGAGTGGAAGACAGAGCTTAGGTGCAGACAGAAACATGAATTTGTAGTCCTGACAGAGAACCTTGTTTTATCCCATCTCCTCGGAGGTTAAACACGATGTTCTGTCAAGCCACACGCGGAGGAAAGCAGGGTTTGGCAGCGGCGCCTCGCTCGCGTTGAACACGGCTCAGCTCCGCGGGCCGGAGGCTCCGCGGGGAGAGGCTGCGGCCCCCTCCCATCCGTGCCCGGGAACATCCAGGAGGCAGCACCGCTGAAACTCCGTCCCCCCGTGTCCCCTGCAGTGCCCTGCCTTGTCACTGCTCTGCCTGCTCAGTGTACGCCCTGACACTGCTCTGCCTGGGAGGGAGAGGGACAGAGCCGAGTGCTTACAGAGGGACCAAGCACCTCTTTGCCTCTCCATGGGCAAGCAGAGGTTAAACCCAAGGGTGACTGCAGATGCAAAGTGCGAATTTGGCTGGGGTTCACACCTTCTCCCCGGCCCCATCCCCTCCCGAAGCTCAGCTGCCAGCTGAGCCCCCCCAAAGTCCCATCCCCGCCGGAGCATCCAGAGCCGCCCCCATCCCAACCTCCAGCACAGCCCAGATGACAGGTCAGGATACAAATAAACCCACCCATAATTGCACATCGTTAATTACCGAGAGTGTTTGGGTTTCTTGGAGAACATTAGGTTGTGAAGACGCTCAATCAAAGAGCCCTTGGGGCATTCAAATCAAGGCAAAGCATCAAAACCCAAGCGCTGTTTTGCAAACACAGCCTGAAATGCGCACCGGGGGGAGGGAAGGGCTTTCCCCCCTCCCTGCCCGGCCCGGAACGCGCCCGGGAAGGCTCTGGCTCCAAAGCCGGCGGCACGCAAGGGCAGAGGCGGTGACCTCGGGCTGCAGCATCTGCAGCAGCCCCGGGGACTCCGGCACCGCACCCTGGCTGATTCCAGCCGGGCTTTCACCACGGGCACTCCGGGAGGGGTTTCCTCCGCTGGATTTTCCCTGTTGTTCTCCCAAGCCCAACCTTCTGTGCCCAGGCTGCCCCTGCACAGAACTGGTTTCCACCAGCCTGGGAAAAATTAGGAGAAAAATCAACTTGGGGAGAAACTTCTGTCACCAAAAAAAAAAAAAAAAACAAATTGTGACTGATAACTGCAACCTCTGGAAATATTTTTAGCTGCACTAACCCATGTATAATATATAACTGTGCTTTTATAATGATGGAACAGTATTGCAGGTGAGGTATGCAAAGAGGGAGTGAAAACAGCAAAAAGTGAAATCAAAAAGTAATAATCACAAATTAAAAAGAGAAGGTAATTAATAACAGCAAATTCAGGGCAGGAATTTCTGAAATTTCTGATCACAGTCAGGAACAATGTAAAAGAGGATTTCAATAATATTTGGGTAGTAGTTCTTTTTCTAATACAGATGATCTTTTTCAGCCAAACCCACTGGATTTGAAGCGGAAAATTAATTCAGGGAAGTTTTAAGAATAGTGTCCCTAGGCCACTTCCAAGTCCCTTTTGGTCTTTAGATCTCTAAATACAAGTTTCCAAGTATCCATGCAGCTATTTCACAGCTTTGCACTCATATGGGTACGTGTACATTTACTTGGAAATGGCTGTTATATGAAAAAAAGAAAAACAAAGATCCAGAGAGATCTGCTCACATTAGTGAGAAAGCTTCTAGGAGTTGCATGAATTTAAAAATACTATTTCAGTTTATGCTTGGCATTTCTCACTCTCTTGCTCCCAACCCTGCACCTTACACTGACCACGTTCCTGAAAACAACCCCGTGGGCCAAACCCAGCATCTCCTGGCAGCACAGCACAGGGGGAGCACCGAGCACTTCCCATCCCGTTCTCCTACAGGATTATCACACCAGCGCTCATTTCCCAAAGTGACACCAAAAACCCACGTTCATACTCGGGGCTCAAGCCCAGCAAAGCCCTGCCCCTCCTGTGCATTTCACAGACCCAGATGGCATCTCCCATGGAAAACTTGGAGGATAAAAGTGCAGTGACCAGGGAGGGAGGGCTCCCTGAGGGGCACCTGGTGCTCCCCGGCCTCCAGCTGCTGACACCCCGAGGTGACACCGCTGAGGTGGCACCACGCCAGGTCACTCACCCACGGGCTGGATCCTTTGCAGCACAGGCCAGCTGAGCCCAGCTGGGCACAACAGCTCCCGAGGGCAAAGCTCCTGCATCTGGGCTAAAATAAGGGTTTGCACTGCCTGGGGAGAAAGGATCAGCCCCCGCTGGAAATACGTGAAAGGAAATCATTTACAGCCCTTACTAGTTCCATCAAAAAGGTTAAATACTCTGATTCCACCAACAGAGCACAGCAAAGAAGCAAAACCCAAGCCCACTCCACAAAGAAAGCTGCTTCTACCCCACCAACTTACCGGGGTAAGAACTTCAGTCATCCTTTGCAGAGCAGATGAGCCTTCCTACAGAGACCCAACAGCAAAGCTGGAGCTGCTGGCACCAAGGGCTGTACAGGCAGCTCACAGGGGGCTGAAGGATTTTTCAGGCAGGAAAATGGTGGAGACACAGTTGAACACGATGATCCTAAAGTTCTTCTCCAACCTAAACGACTCTGTTTGTACAGTAGTGCTGTTTAGAGAAGAAAGCTTCAAGGGAGACATGTGGGAGCATAAACCAGCTCAGGTATGAGCTGCACTGGACAACCACCCATCCTGGCTGTGGGGCTGAAACCCCTGCAGGGCCTGATTTATCAGCACATCCAAGGATGGGGACAGGCCTGAACTGAAGTGCAGCTCAAGGTTAAGTGTTTGCATAGGGGCTTTATTGAATTAGGCTGAAGGTTCGGGTGGGAAGTGCTCCTCTGGGAAGTGGCTGGTTTGTCCTGCAGGTTTTTGTCCCTAATCTCTGGCCCTGCTGGCGTTGGGGCAGGGTGTGGGGTGGGAGCTGGACCCTGGTGCAGGTGCCTGGTTCCATTTTACCACGCCCAGTATTTATATTTCAAACTGCAGCAAGAACCACACCAAAGGTCTGCACAAAGGCACTGGAGCAGCACAGGGCCACCACCGGTGCTGGAGCAAACCTCAGATTGTGGGGATGCTTCCAGGATCTCCTGAGCAGAGCAGCAGAGCTCTCATTCAGAATTTTCATTGTAAATTCAGATCTACACTGCAATTAGTCAGTGACCTCATCCAACAAGGACAAACAAACAAGAAGATGACAAGAAAGTGTTGATAAGTCTCAGAAGATGTAACACCATTCCTGAGCACAATTCCTGAGCACAATTTAACCCAGGCTCTGACTGATCATGAAACCCACACGGGGTCATTCGCCTTCCTAGGTCTGTTTTTCCACCACCCTCAGATGCACAGTGAGAGTCTGACTGTATGAAAACTGACTGTATAAAATTTAGGTGAGAGATTTAGACGGGCTCTGAATTTAAAGAGAGCATCCGTTCTGAGGAATCCCTTTTTAAAAACATTTGCTCTGGGAGCAGAGTGTTCAGCTGTGGTCCTGAGACTGACCTGCCACATCTCCAGTGCCGTGTGACACATCTGAGCCTGTGCCAACTAAATCCCATTAAACAAGTCCTGCACGCTCCAGCACTTCCCAGCACTCCTCAGGGAAGAGCCAAGGGTGGTATTACATCTTTGATTTCAGCCCAGGATCACTTCCACCACCAGATTTCTTACGGATTCTAGGGCAGAGTTTTAATGAATTCTTTGAATCCTTTCTTTGGGCAAAGCTGGACAAAGTTAACTTCAGCGTTAGCTTGAGACAACAACTGAATTAGGACTCACAACCTTCTTTTGAAAGGATGGTCAGCTCTGCTTGGCATTAAACTTTGATATGAGGTTTCAATGGGAGAAGAACAAGATTCCTAAAGTATAAATCTATTGAATAGATTTTATAAAGGTGGAAGTATTGTTACAACTTCACTGCCCAGCTGAGATAAAGGTGTTCCTTTACTTTGCTCATTCTCCCAACACACATTTCCTTGTTTTCAGCCCCGAGTAGGGAGCCTGAATCCTGTGTTGCCATATAAAAAGCCCATCTCCATTCCCACTAGAGCTGTATGTCCATGGAGCATTTGAAACAAACAGGCTGTTGGGACCCAGCTCTGCAGATAAATTGTTTTAGAGAGCTGCTCAAAGGAGGTCTCAGCTCTAAATCCTCCTCGTGTGTGAAGGTGAGCTCCGTGTCCACCTTCCCAAGGGTCTGCTGAAAATACTGCCCTGAATATTGGACATACCTGGGCTGAAAGGAAAATTAAAGTTTCCTGTTGGAAGATGGAGCACCACCAGGAAAGAAAACATCTCTTCTCCCAAGGATGCCTGGAAGGAAGCAAAGCTCTTATGACCTGTAGCCATAAATTCATGGGATGAAGTATCCCACAGTTCATGGGATAAGGGGATGGAAAGAGATTGGGATTAGGGACGGCAGAACAAGGGCACGACACAGTCTCCACTCCTTTTGTTCCCTGGTTCTCTGTCAGTGAAGGAGAGACCAATTGTGGCAGCAAATGGTAAATAAATGGTATTTTATCCAGGGGTTTGCCTTATTTACATTATGACAAATGCCAGATAACACCACAGAGCTGCACAATCACTGTGTGAAAGTGCTACAAACTGCTCCCACATGCAGCAACACTCCCTCCTTCTCTCACACAAGGCACATTTTTGCAGGATCAGACCCTCATTCAGTTCTTTCAATCCTTTTCTTTTTCACATTTTTTTTTCCAATTTAGGGAGGAAAAGTTTTATTTAATTATCTTTTTTTTTTCCTTTTTAAATTTTTTTTTTTTTGTGGTTTGAATTGACCAACTGTGTATCTTCCCCTGGCTTTATCAAAGAAGCCACCAGTGCCAGAGCACATCTAATTTTAAGAGGGCTTTAGTAGGCAGACTTAAAATTGATCATGCATTTTAGTTTCAGTAACTTGCAATTTCTGCACGCTTTGATAGCACACTTTAAAGAACAAGTCTTTAATGACAAAGGCTTAAAGGAAATGACCTTTCTGAAGAAAATATCAAAGCTTGGAAAAGATAGCTCCTTGGAAAAAAAAAGGCTGAATTAAAATGACCTTGTGTTCTGAAACTTCTTCATACAATATCTGACGTCTTACTTTTCCTTTGTACCCTCCAAATGGGACCAAGTATAATTTAGCAGTGTGGTGCCTCCAGTCCCTTCTGTGATTTGGGGAGGACTTGCAGTGCATTAAGAGAATTTAAAAAAAAAAAAAATCAGATCCTATAGAGATTCTCTATTAAGACTTCTCAGAATCAGGATCAAAGCTTTGCATGTTTTCCAGAGAATTCAATAAATATTTTCTTCTAATCATTGTAAAATATTTTTCTGTGCAGCAAAATCATTTCTCAGTTTGAAACCACCACAGTCAGGAGAGATTTGGGCAAGTACCAGGAGTATCTGCTGTCCCCAGCACAATTAAAGCTCTGTTGCAGATGCAAGCAGAAGGAGGGACCTTGTATCCCTTTCCTTCCAGCTGGGCCAAAAAGGAGCATTTTTGTTCCATGTAACACAAGAACTGTGAGTGGCACTGAAATGAAGTGTCACCTTGATAAGGGTCACCTCCCTTGGTACTGGTGAAAAATGTTCCGGTGACGTTTTCTTGGGGGGTTTTATAAAGGGTGAAACAATCTTCTCTCACAGAGCAAAATGGGTGAATTAAATAAATATAAACCAGAAACAACATTGTAATCACACTCAAGTTGGTTTGGCCAGAGCTTGTTTAGGCACAATGAAGCCAACTCCTGGCAGCTGGCAATTCCTTACCAAGCAGGGGAAAGAGAGGCAGAGCAAGTAATAACTATGGAAATCTTTCTAATCCTTCAGTTTGGACTCTAACTCTCACTTGTTACAAAAATGATCAAAGCCATGTTAACAACTACAAGAGAATTCCACCCAAACTTACATTTAAGTTCTTACAAGGTTCACAAGCACCTTCAAAGTAGTCCTCAAGCTGCAGTTGAAGCTGGAGAGAGTTTCACAGAGTTTTGAACCCCCCTGATTGACCAACATCTACTTTTGTCAAACTGCTTTATGACCATCAGTGACATCAGCAACCCAATTCCATCAAAAAGAAGGAAATTCAGGAATTCAAATAGCTACAAGAGGGCCCATGTGTTTCTTTATGGATGTACACCCCTTCCTGCTGTCAAAAGCATTAAAACCACACAGATATCACAGAAAAACACACGCAGAGAAGCAGAATCAAAGATGCCTCATTTCCCTCAGGCATGAGAGGAGTTGTCACCATCCCCACCTCTGCCACATGGACATGGGACCATGCCCAGTGGGTACATCCCAGTGCCCACAGCCTGTTCCTCCTGCAGAGCCCAGCCACCGCTGCCCTGCACCTTTCAGGGTAAAAGCACTTTACTGCCCACAATTAACTCAGTGCATCCCAACAAATTCCCCTCCTGCACCTCCCCGTTGCCCCAGGCGAGGCTTTGTGGCACCTGCCACAGCACCTCCTCCTTTATCAGAGGAGCCGTGACAAGCCCTTATCTGTAATTAGAAGAATCACTTGTTGATTCAGGGAAGGTGGAAAACCTGCGCAGGCCCCGGCTGGGCTGACAACCAGCAAAGCACCCGGAGCCGGGGTTTGGCACGGAGCGCTGCCAGGAGGGGTGGATGGAGCAGCCTGCCAAAGCCTCTCCTCCTTGATCTCGGTGCCAGGGGCAGATAAGAGCCCAGCTGGTGAGCTGGGACTCGGCAGCACAGCCCTCTCTACCCTGGGCACTCAAGGGAGCGGGACCCTCTGAGTTCTGCCCGGCAGCACCGGTGACACCGGGGCCAGGCTGGAGAGGTGGCCATCCCCACCAGCAGGGCCTCACTGGTGCTGCCAGGGACACAGCTGGACTTGGAGTAGGAACTTCTGTCCCCTTCTCAAGCACCGTGCCTTGATCCCAACACCACCGGCAGGATGGTGCCCAGGAAAAACAAAGCCATTCCCGCGTCTGGCAGATCGAAATGTTCACATTCCAGATGTGCCAATGTCCACTCTGGCTCACGGATGGCCAGGAGATAACAGCACTGGCCTGTGCCTGGGAGGCAGGGCCAGCTCTGAGGGCTGACCAGGTCCTTCAGCTTCCCACTGCTCCTCACACCTTATCCCAGAAAACCCTCTGGAATGTGCCCCGATTTCCCAGATTATCGCGGAGAGCCCGCACACGCCCGCGTGGCACCAAGGCCGAATCACTTCTGACTCTTTCCCAACAACACCCATGGCTGTGTTATCAGTCCATGGGGAAGGAATTCCCTGTGCCCGGAGTATCCCTGGGGAAGGAATTCCCTGTGCCCAGAGTGTCCAACCCCACCGACAGCCAGAGCTGCCTGCACTGCCACCACGGTGCTCTCATCCTCGTGCCAAGATAACTCCTTGAAACACAGCACACATTCCCACTTAACAAAGCCACACAAAACTCCCCTGGCTACTGAGGTGAGTGAGATGCTCAGGCAGGACAATAATGTCAAAACAAAAAGATAAGAAAATAATAATATTTTAATATTATGTAAACACATGGACACAGAACAATGTCAAAATATGTTAAAATATCTTGGACAATAATAATAGAAAATGGGGTTTTCTTCATGTTTTAAAGTGAAAAAAAATGGTATTGGGAAGGAGTAACAAAAATATTAGTAGAGCAAAGTCTACTTGCTCGGTAAGCGAGCTCAGCGTGGCGTCAAACTGTGTATCAAAAGCATAAATCTGTAATAAAATAATGATAAAAAATAATGGACGAAGATACAACAAAATCCATGCTGGCATGAGCGATGAATATGTTTTCATGAAGTTCATTTTTTTGTGCTAACAAAAGAACCACTAATCTTTGCATTATAATTTACAAGAGCCAAATCTTCAAACCTATTCAAAGCAGTCCATTTGGCAATCACTGAGATTCCACCGATCCATCAGTTACCTGCAAAGGAAGAGATTTTTGTTAGTTATACCTTATTATTCTTATTATAAAAACACAACAGGCTGAAAGCAGGGCTGGGTCCAGTGGGCAGCGGGTCTGGAGCTTTCTATTTATCTAACAAAGTTACCTATGCTGGACTTATTACCAAGGATCTACGACATTTTCACTTTCCAATTAGCTTTAGCTAATTCCTGTTAACAAGTAATTTAGGATTAGTATTTTCACACAACTGTCACGCTGCTAACCTTCTCACAGTTGCTTGAATCTCTCACAAATGCTGACACTATTTTTATGAGCATCCATTCTTAGTTGCAGAAACCCTCATGTGAGATATGAAATACCATCATTGTCTATAAATACAGCAAAGATGGAGTGGCTTTCCTAGGAAGTTTCCTTGTACTCACCTCTCCACGTGAATCACTTACTCTAAAGGCACAGCCAGGCTTTTTATGGCTGCAGCACTTGCCATAATTTATATTGGAGGGTGTAAACGCCTCAAAAAAAAAAAAAAAAAGCTCAGGCTCGTGGAGATCCGGTGCTTTGAAGATGTGATCTGTAATATTCTGCCTTGCATCATTGTTTTCTGTCTTAAAAGGAGGTGGCATCACCGCAGAGCCGCAGCTGTGCAGCAGCCACCGCCTCAGCCTCGACGTGCAGGCAAAGCCCAGACTTGCAAAGCACCTGCAACTCCTCTCATCTTGCTCTAGCAGCACTGACTAAGCACTGGGGGAAAATTCTCAGATGCTTGTTTACTGAAAATAAGGAGCTTTTAAAACTGCACCCATGTTGGAGGGTTTGAATTTAAGCCGTGAAACTTCAAGAACTGGGACCCACAGGTGAGAAATGGTACAAATGGATCAAAGATAATCCCGTACTTTTTGGCGTCGTAGGCGGTCAGGTCTTCTGGGAGGACTCTTTTCAGCAGAAAACCTACCTGTAAAATATATCCCACATGAAAATAGGGTACAAAATTCCAATTAATATATTTGTGCTCATTTCATAAAAGGAATTTTTCTGGTCTCTCCTGCCTAAATAAAATGCAGTAACACTTTAGCTGCATAGAAGAATTAATATTAAATAGAAGACTGTTCTCTTGGCTTCCCTGGCTCTGCTCTGGCTGAGCACTCTCTACTCCTTCAGGAACGGAGTCAAACCAGTTGTTAAACCCAGCTGGTGGTACCATCTGGGCTGTGCAAGGGCTTGGGAGCTCCTGTTCTCCTCGCAGCTCCCATGTGATTCCTGTGCTCTGATCCCTGCACTTCTGCTCTTGTGATTAAGGTACTCACCTGTTCTTCACATTAATGCTCATTAACACACTGCATCCCCTCTTGGCCATCTCACCAGGAGCAGACAATCAGGCAGCAATCCTTTATACTCAGCAACACGTTTAGAAAACTTCACCCAAGCCTCAAGTATTTTCTTTTTCTGCTGTTTATTTTTATCCCCGCGCGGGGCTTTTACCCAGCCTATCCTCTTCATCCTCCTCCAACAATAAATAATCCTGACAGGTGCAGAGATTCCATTGCCCTTTTTGTCTGATGTTTTCAAACAGGAATTTCAACAATTTTCAAAGAGCAGGACACCTGTGCTTCAGAGAGAGCCCAGCTCCCCGAGTGGTCTCCGACGCCAGCGCAGTGGAAACAGCCAGCAGCGACGGATTTCTGGGAGAGCACCCAGGTTTTCATGTGTGCAGTTACTTTTACTCCTTTGAAATGCTGCTGCTGCTGCTTACAGAAGCCCTGCAGGTGGATATCAGATTCTACTTTTTCTTTTTTAACTCATTAAAAGGTGTGATATTCTTGTATTAGCTCAGAGTGACGCTTCCTACCAGGCAGTGCTAAGAGTCCTTTAAGGAGTCTTTAAAAATAGCTTTTTACTATCAACTGGAAATAGATTTCCCCAATAGACCCTTAACTCTTTATTTCCCACAACTGTTTAAATGAGAAAGAGCATCACCCCCATTTGGGATCCCTTGAGGTGGAAGCAGAATGTTTTCAAGCAGAGTGTTGAAGTTGTGTCACCACTTGCACAGGGAAATGTTGAGTTTCCATTGTGAGAATTTCCTACTTCACTGAAGGTCACCTCTGCCAGGGGAGGTGTCTCATGCAGAGCAAGATATACTACAGAATAACCCTTATGCATTGCAAAGAGAAAAAAAGGGGAAAAAACCCAAATACATTGAATTACCAATCATCTCCATAGAGAAGATTGCATAAGAAAGAGAAATGAGAAGTTGTAGATCAATAATTTCTTGAAAAATGGTCCTGAAAATTGGCACAAGGATGTGATGATAATGGGCCTAAACTTGTACTCAGTGTCCTCAGGCTTCTGCTCTTCCCAGAGCTCAGGGCAGCTCTGAGCCACCAGCTTGGCACTGTCCTTGTCCCAGTTCCTCCCTTCAGCCAGGACAGACCCCAGATCCCAGACCCCCAATCCCATATCCCCGATCCCATATCCCATATCCCAGACCCCAGATCCCATATCCCAGATCCCATATCCCATATCCCATATCCCATATCCCAGA
>VZRO01002178.1:164426-249839 GCA_013397915.1 Daphoenositta chrysoptera
GATCCCCGATCCCATATCCCAGATCCCCGATCCCAGATCCCTGATCCCTGATCCCAGATCCCTGATCCCATGTCACAGATCCCAGTCCTTCCCAGCTCAGTTACATGCACAGTCCTGCAAACACTGCTGGCATTTTCCTTGGATTCCCATTATTCCACAGCTATGATCACCCTTCTTTATGGCTGCTTATCCTCCCTCACTGGAATTCAGGCAAAGATGACATTCTGTTTGCTTCCAGCTCCCAATACACTGAATAAAAAGCCCCAAATAACTTCTGTGGGAACCATGTGCAAGAAACACACCCAATTAATCAGCAGTTCCCTGCTTCCAATGACATTTGGATATTCCTATTATGCAATTTAATGGTCTAGTTCATATAAATCATACTGATTCTGCATTAATCTTGAAGAACTGGTGGTTAGTAATATTCATGGTAAAACATTACACAAGTCTATTAGATCCTCTTTATATAGGAAAATGTAAAAATATCATAATGATCATCTAGACAAATATCTTAAAAAAAAATATCCCATATGCTTTATTACAAGACTGCAAAGAAAATAAAATTATTTCTGTTCGTCTTCTTCACTGCTTATAGGCAGTCTCTAAATGATTCCTTCAGGAGAAACAGGGTAAAGGAGATGAAAGATAACTGTGAGCTGTATTTGAAAGGCTGAGGAAAAAACCCCAATACTGAAAAAAGCACAGTTTTTCCTGGAAGAAAAATCTGGGACCAAAAGATACAACGTGGTAGCTCTCAAACTGGAGGAGAAAAGTTTTGTGAAATATGACTGAGTGAAAAGCATGTGAGTGCTGCCATAATTTGGTTTATAGACTTATTCACTATTTTTGGCCAAATTTCAGAGGGTCATAACCTCCTGTCTAGAAGAGATGGCTTTTATCCAGCCCAAAATGCTCAAGATGAATAACAAGAACTTACCTGAGATTTTAAAGATGAAATGGTGTCTTCAAATTCCTTTCTGGAAGATGCTGGTATCAGCCCCTTGAGTATTCTTTCATATTGTTCTCGTATAGTAATCAACTATAACAGAATAAAGAGACATTTATATAGAGATGGCTGCTCTTAGATGCTGGACAGTACATTTTTTTTTGCTTCTTTTGCCCAAATTGGAGGTCAAATAAACACGGGATTGTGCTATCAAAAGGGAGAGGGAAGGAGAGAGAAGAAAGATCAGCAAAGACCTGTAAAGAGCAAAAGAGGTAAAAAAGACAAAGAAAGGCAAAAGAAAACCTAAGAATAAAAATATATATATAGAGGAAAAAAACGAGAAAGGAACAGCAAGGCATTTGTTTGGCACATGATCTGAAGAAGCAATAATCATTCTTAAATCCATCTGAACTGAGCATTTATACAGATACACCTTGCAAATTGACATTTAGAAATTTTCTGTCTCTCTTTGGTGGGACCCGACCCAGGTCAGTGGGGTGACATTTGTCCCTTGCTCCCTTAGACAAGGTGAGTTACTGTTTCCCAAGATATATTTGACAAAATTTCTCAACTTCTAGGTGCTTTTGTGGACTTTTTATTATTACTATTCATCCTGCAACTATTTTTTACTGCGTTTTCTGTCTTCCTCAGCTTCATGGAGACTACAGAACTTTTAATGAGTAGATTTGAGCATCTTAGACCTGCTCCAAGACCCCAAAACAAGGAGCTTTGAATAGGGGGAAATTTTCATCTGCAACTTTATTCAACAGATGCTGAGTAAACAGGAGTCACAGAGCAGAGTTACATGAAGAGAGATCAGGTGGAAGGGTTGTGCCTCTTATCTCTCCAGCGTGGTTGGATTTGATGAGTTTTGGCCTGGGGTAACACGGAGAGCGTGGCTCAGGTCAGCCCATCACGTTCCTACTTGGCTGAATCAGGGCCTCACATCTGTACTTAACTCCCAACAGGATTAACTGCTTAATTCAAATTAGGCAAGGACTTTGGTGTTTTTCTGGATTAGCAGCTGAATATGTAAATAAAGGATCAAAGGGCTTCGATATCAGATTAACTCATAAAATATCTTGAAACTTTCAAATGGAATCTTTTTTTTTCCCCCGTGGGTTACACACCAAGGCCATTTGGTGCTGTTTTTTTCTTCCCAAATGGCTGAAATTCACCACTGCAACCACAAATCCAACCCTCAGTCTTCCACCTGAAGAAGCCACGAGCTCCAAATCCCAGCTCCCAGAGCTCCCAGAGCTTCCACACGTGAGACCCCGAGGCCGAGTTCACCCCAACACCATCCCATGGGAACAGCAGCTCCCGCCAGGAGCTGCATTATGCAGCGTGCAATTATCAATACAAAAGGAATAAAACAGTCTGATGAAACGTTAGGAAAATTCTCCCCCTGAGTCACCCCGACAGGCAGGGGGAATCGCCAAATCTCTATGCAAATGGGCAATTAGAGGCTTTCCTTGGGAACTGCAAGGAAGTGATGCCACTATGCAAATCTGGAGGGAAAAAAAGAGGTGAGACAGGAAACCTCGTTTGAACTCTGCTTGTGTATAAGCCAGGGATCAAAATTTATGTTTTTGAGAGCTACACCAATAAATTTATGCTACTATTTCTATCAAGGCTTCCAAAGTTATGCATAAGTGCCGTGCCAGGATAAATATTTTCTGAGCCAACAGCTCATTTGGGTGGGGACCTTGATAGAGCAGAAACATATATTTCAGTTGATTCAACATGTTCCATTTATTCCTGGTGAGACGAGACCAGAAACAGGCAGCCAGAGCAGCAAAATGCTTTTATTTCCTAAATTTTGATTAATAAAGATCTATTTAATGGGTAAGAGGATCTGGATGATCAGCTGGCCAATATGCAGATGCAACAGAAGTTTTAATAGAGCTCTGTGAGGGAAATTATAATTTTCTAATTGTGCAACAGTCTTCTTGCAACCAGGTCACTGGTTTTAATACTTTAATCTGCAGTTGTCCTCTAAATGAGTGCTTTCACAATGCTGGGAACATTTGTTATTAACTTTGCAGGGCAGCAGAGGATCATTCCCATCTGACAAAGGTGTTTCTTGGAAAGTCAGGAAGAAGAAATATTGTATTGTGCTTTAAAGTATGGAGATATCTGACAGGGTCAGCTGAGAACAGAGAAAGAAAATGAGAAACAAGCCCTGGTAGCTGCAGCTTGGCTTGGGGCTGATCCCTTACTCTGTTTCAGAGACAAGACATGCACTTTTTTTTGCAGTGAAACCCGTTCTTTTGGGTACAATTCCAATTTGTTTGAGAAGACAAAACATGCTACTTCCAGCTCTGCTCACTGGTAATTGCATCACAATAAGATGAAAATAAGTGCCCAGCTGTTTCCTGCTGTATTATGGTAAACAACCTGCTGGTATTTTTGGCTGAAGTCATTATCAAGGTTTATTGACCCAAGAGATTAAAATAGTGCATGGCAAAAATCTAAATCACTTCTTACAACTGAAAAATAACATTGAGTGGGCTAATGGATACTCATTTTAATGGCAGAAGGTTTTTATTTTTTAACACTTATTTTTCACCAATGAAAGCTGTGTCTGCAGGGATGGTTTTTTTTGTGCCTTAAAGGCTTTTTTGTTCTTTTATAGCCTCAAGCTGCCTCCCTAGGATCCACAAATACTGTGTCTCCTCTTGCACTCTTGAGGGATGTTTAAAATTGCAATTCTTCATCCCTCAGGAGGGCTTTAGTCTGCTGGATGAGGATGGCTCTATTTCATTTACTTGTGTTCGTTTTTCTTTAGTCCTGAGAAAGCTTTTTTTTTTTTTGAAAATTCATTTTGGTGAGTTGATTTAATCCATGAACCCCCAGGAAGGTTTTATAGCTTTTAATATTAAGCTGCCATGCTGGTCTTTGTTTATTCAGGTTGGTGGCTAATATATGAGGTTTTGAGTTTGACCATCAATCACCTTTGGTGCCAGCAGAAAGCTGAAGTTGCCACACGTAGCTCATGTGTGCTTGGTCACGTTGTAAATTAGTAAAAAAAGAAGAGATAAATAGTGACACAATTACATAAAGTGATGTAAAAAGCAGGGGACTTGGAATTTCACAGACTACACTGAAGTTGTGTTGGGCACTGAGCATTCTCACGGAGAGAAAAGTTGGGTTTGATGCCCAGAAGAGAAATAGCCAAACCTGAGCTTTCCACACCAAGCAGCCAGGCCTGGCCCGGTGCTTATCAGCAGAATCACAGAATTGTTTAGGTTGGAAAAAGCCTTTGGGATCAAGTTCAAGCACGAAGCAGCACTGCCAGGGTCACCCCTGCCCCGTGTCCCTCAGCACCACGTCCACACACCTCTGCAATCCCTCCAGGGATGGTGGCAACCCCTGCCCTGGGCACTGCTGCAAGATGAGCTTCGAGTTTACTACCCCAGGGAGTCTTCAGGTGGCACAGCTCAGTTTTGCAGCCACTCATCTTCCCTGCAAACCTCCGAGGGACGTTCTGGGGCTGGATTAGGAGCTGGTGGGAGCACAGGAAGACGCTCCATCAGCTCCTCGCTGTGCTCCAGCCTCTCTCCTTCCTTTCTCAAAGAAACAACCCAAGCACATCCAGGAGGAATCCAGCACCTCCAAGGTGACCAGATGAATTTTAGCCATGTGCTACCAACAGCCTGCAAAGCCCAGGGTGTTCTGTGTCTCTTCCATGCCCTGCACCAGATCCTGCTCAGGTTCCCAACACCCAGCTCTTCCCTCCTTACATCCCACACCTCTGTGATGCTCAGTTCATCCCTGGTGCAAAATACCCATCTCATAAAAAAAACCAAATTCCAAAATTCAAAAACCCCAAACAAACACAATCTTCTCCAGACCTTCCAGCTGTAAATTACTTTATCAGAACGAGGGAGCATAAGGAAACTGCAAAAGAAACTCTGAAGTAAATGAAGGGACCACAGAAAGTTGTTCAAGTTCCTTTAAAAAAAAAAAAAAATCTTGTCTTGAAGGGCATGAAGTTAACGTTGTGTTTATGTCAGATAAGAATCAAAAGACAGTTGCCTTAACCAGGGTGTTGTGGCTTTTTTAGTATCTTAATTTCTGCCTGTTTATAATATTTATGCAGGATAATGTGTGCCAGGGAATACTGGGATAGTGACCAAAAGGCATAATTAGGATCTTTTAGTTGTTATCAAATTTTCTCCATGTCTCAGGGTGAGTAAGATGAGAAAAGTAATTTCCTCTCTCTCCTAAATACTTTCCTATTTAAACAATCATGTGCTATAATGCTGTTTAAAAGAAAAAACTCTTTAAAAAGGTTATGGATCTGTTTTGCAACATCTCTGAATGGAGACAGGAAAGATCTGCTGCAATAAATCTGAAGACAGGTTAGGGTTCCAAAACGGTAAAAACAACCACTTCAGTCTTAGGGAGATCATTTAAGCTCAGAATAAAGTCTCCTCCTTCTAATTGAGGATAATAATAACAATAATAATAATAATAATAACAATATTAATAATAATAATATTGCATAGGTCAGTGTCATTCAAGTGGTTTGAAGACTGCTGAAGGAATTTTCTGAAAGCATTTTGAGAAGGGCAAGTGAAGGACAAATTATTACAATGCCATCCCAATTAAAAAAACCTAATCAACAGAAAAAACCCCCAAAAAGAACCCACCAAAAAATAAAAACCAAAATGCAACTAAAAACCCAAACAAACATGTAAAGAATGATTAATCACATCTTGTTTGTGTCCTCCCTAATTGCAGGGACTTCTTTGCTTCTCAGCACTCCTGAAGTTTTAAGTGAACACAGCTCCACTCACAAAACCTGTGTGAGTCCAGATGTGCCCCTTCCTCCCTCAGCTGGCCTGGGGGACGCTGAGCAATGTCCCCAACCCAGGAACAAACCAACCAAAATTGGCAATTTCCTTAAAGTTCAGATCTCTCCGGTTTCTGTTGTAAGAGAACATTTAACTGGAGCTTGAAATCTTCTCAAATGATTTTTCCTAACGAAGAATCCAATGATGCATCAATTGTTTCAGGGAAGATCAAGGTCTGAACATTTGTCTTTTCAGAAAATCATCAAATGCGAATATCCGCTGCTTTTGAGTCCACATCCTCTCTGGTTTCAGGCACTGGGAATTCCAACTCTCACTGTGCAAGGGCTGTTGAAATATGGTTCTCCCAGATTTAGAGGAATAGCATGCAACTCGATACAAATGTTCTCGAGTTCTTAAGAAAAGTAATGAACGCCATAAATCCCATGAATTTGGCTCAGCTGAAAACAGCGACCGGGCGAGATCAGCTGAGCAAGTTATTTTGTCAAGTGAACACCATGTTGCTCTCCACTGAGAAAATCCTCCCGTGTCCTGACAGTTCCAATAAAACATAAATTAGTGGCATAGCCGTCCCCTTTGTTTGTCTGTCTGTAGCCAGTAAACCATCCCAGCATCCAAGACATTTTTGCCTTGTTGTTTTACTAACCCACGGGGACCTCCAGCCCCGCCGAGCTCCTCGCTGGGCACCGGGTTTGCTGCTCCAGGTCATTTTTTTCTTTTCCCAACCTGCATCCAAGTGGCTTTATTATTCCAGTGGCTTGTGTTTCCATCTCTCTTTTCTTAACCAAGATCTCCCACCTGGAAAATCCTCTGTTTGTAGTTAAGCAATCTGAGTCCATATAATTCATAGCTGCAAAAGAAGCTTTTTGAAAAAACCCACCACTGGGCTGCATATGGCAAGAACAGCATTCCTGGGATTACGCGACTTGGAGAGGAATAAAAGCTTTCACTGTCAACACCACGGAACAACCAGGAATGTTGTGGCTAGAAAATTCACGCTGTTCTCTCAGCCTCCCCCTCTCCAGGGCTCTGCTATTGTTCCAGCTGGGATTTGGAGGATCCCGGACTTATTTTCTTCTCCTTCCAGATGACTCATGGCAGATGCCATCTTTGTTCCCCCAGCACTCTTCCCCTCAGCTCCTGTCACTGCTGTCCCTCCCCTGGCCCAGGAGGCTGGGATTGCAGAGAAGGGTTGTTCCCTCCACGGGGTGAGTGGGACATGGGGGGAGACCCTCCTGACACCCTCTGATCCAGAGGAACCAGACCCAAACCAGCCCAGCTGCTCCCCAGCGCTGCTGGGCCAAAGCCGAAAACACGGAATCACAGAATATTCTGGGCTGGAAGGGACCCACAAGGATCATCAAGCCCAACACATTTCTGGCTCTGGACATTCCTAATGCGCTATCAGGATAATTAAGTCTGAAATAAAGCTCTGAGCATCTCTGACACCACTGCTGGAACACATTTATGTGTTTCAGTTTTACATTCCAGCACGTGTTACCTTCCATGCAATCCCTCCCATCCGGGGTGGCTCAGCAGGGAGAGGTTCCAGTGCCTGATTCAGGAGGTGCCGAGTGCTCCCCAATGCCAGTGAGAGCTGACAAAGCTCAGCAGCAGCAGGATCAGGCTCTGGATTTTCACACCGACTGTGTGAACAAGCAAATCTCTGTAGATAATAATCAGAAGCTACTTTTACGACCACCATTTCCAAGAACAAAAACGCAACCAGTGTCTCAACTGGAAAAGCAGCTGCCAGGCTTGCAGAGCCTCAGGGATGGGCAAGGATGGGCAGTGCAGGAGAGCCACGGCTGCACTGCCAGGATGGAATTCCCATGGATGGCATTCCGTGCTGATTACACTGACAGCAAAATAGTACCTGAGAATTTCCATGAAAGTAAAGATCAGCATGAAGTTGGTCTATTCCGGTCCTTTTGGCCTCCACTGCCTAGAAAGAGAGACTGGGACAGTTCCCTGATTAAACAGGCATCGCTGGGAGCACGACTGGAGATGAGGTGTCGCTGCTCTGCTCTTCTGTCATCCACGGGCTCCTCCAGACATTCCCATTTCTTCTTTGTCTTTTAGTTCCCTGCATTAAGCACCAGTATCACTGTTCCTCGTAGTCCTACTCTAACAGCTTCTGAAAGAGCAAAGTTCCCTTAATGGATAATACGTAATCAAACCACAGATGCTCTAAAATGAGGTACTGCCCTCTTAAAAGAAAGATCTCTTTCATTCATTATTATTTAAGACAAAGAGCAACAAAAGTGACATTTTAAAATACTCTCTAATTCCTGCACGCTGCCATATGCTTCTATTCTCTTTTGGTAACAATTCCCTTTTCCCTTTTAACTATTTGTCCTGTACTTTCTGTTTGCTGTCTTTCTCCAGCTAGCCACCAAGCTCCAATAATTCATTCTGTTCTATTCAGGAGGTGACTATTTGTGTATTTTCCAGTTGTGTCTGATTACCAAAGCTCACATTTGATCACTGACTTGCACACATGCACCATCATCCTCGACTCCTTTCCCTTTGACAGTTGCACAGTTGGTGAGAGCCTCCTCTCCCGCAGTTCCTGCCATATGGAGCTCCTGGGAACTTTCAACTCCATTGATTTCCAGCTCCTTTCAAATCCCACCTGCAAAGCTGTTTTTCTGTGCTTGAATCTCGGCTTCCATCTCCTCCTGCTAATCTGAAACCTTGTGCTATACAGAATAATTTACTATATTCATTGTAATTCTCTTTCCTTTCATAGCTGGCCATTAAAGAAAATGGTACACAAATATAAAATGTGTAAAATGCAAAATTATGATTTATCCTAACAATCTCAGTCTTAATTAAAAACTGAGGGTGCTGTTGTATCAAAGTGATTAATGAATATATCAATGGATTTGAGCATAAGGTAGACACCTACTAAGGTAAAAAGGGGTAGAATTGGGCTCCAAATAATGTCTGTTGCCATTTATGGTACCTAAAGTCCATAATGCCCCATCCCTGGAAGTGTTCAATATTGGGCTTTGAGCAACCTGGCCTAAGGAAGGTGTCCCTGCCCATGGTAGGGGGTGGAACTGGGTCACCTTTAAGGTCCCTTCCAACCCAAAATTCTATGTAGTCAACATTGCCATACACCTATGGGGCACCTATATCCATGAAAAGTCCCTTCCAGAGATAAAACCAGGATCAGACTGATTCCTTCCTCTACTGGGAAGGCCAAAAAGACACCCAGAACCCCCCAGAACTGGATGCTGTGGTCTGTGTGTGCCCAACAGCCGAGCAGTGCTCCCACTCCCACTGGATTCTCCACTGCTTCTCTGTGGCTCTCCAACATCTTCTTCTCAATAAAAATACTTCAAATTTGAAATTTTCTCACCACAAGTTGTTAGCAAAGAAATCCTCTATTGTGCAGATGTGGAACCATCAGATTTTCAGCCTGTGGGGAGCTGTGTCCCTCTGCCTGTCAGTCTCCTGCATTTCTCACAAGGTTTTATGGGAGGAGGTCCCTCCTGAGCCCAGTGCTGGGGGTGTCAGCAGAGCAGTGGATGCAGGAGATGACACAAGGTCCCTCCTCAGCCACACAGAACTGCACAGATACAAACGCTCTTCAAATCCATCCTCTGGGATCCGTGCTGGTCACAGACAGAAACTGCAGGAACTATTTTAATGTGACAATATTTGGTGGTGTAGTTCCTGAAAGTCACAGTGGAAATTTCTTTCAGGTCTTTCTCACTCTCTTCCCCATGGCCTCAGAGGCTGCCAAGCCCCAGCAAGGGCTGCTCTCAGTGAATCACTGCTGAGGTTTAAGAACATCCACATCCAGGCCGAGCTTCCCATTTCTGTGGGAGCAGAAATGGGTCTCTGGGGGAGAAACTTTGGAAGCGTTTCGTGCCGTGGGTTGAAGCAAGGGAGCAAACAGCAGAATTTCATCACCACCTCCAGCCGTGCTGACTGGTTGGATCTCAGCTTCCAAAGTGTCCCTTGGCTCACAAAGGCTCCCCCCATCCTCCTCACCTGCAGATGGCCACAGAGCCAACCTGGGCTTTTAAAGAACCTAACCTAGAGCTTATTTGTCTGCTTCTGGGAGACTGTAACATGTTCTGAGAAAGACAACACTTTGAGGAGGTCTGTGAATTTGAGGCAGGGACCCCAGGCTGCCATCTGATGGTATTTAAAACTCTCTGATACCTTTAAAAATCACAGAATCATGGAATGGTTGGGGTTGGAAGGGACCTTAAAGATCCTCTTGTTCCAATCCCGCTGCCATGGGCAGGGACAACTTATACTAGATAATTTCTAAGAAGAAATATGGACAAAAAAGCCCTAAAGGGCTAATATTACTCAAGTGTTCCAGCCATCATATTAAGAACTCCTTGGGACTCATACCGTGGACATCAATGTCTATTGCTCATCTATGTCTCACTGATTCCTTGCTCCCAGCTCCACAGATCCGCTGGCAGCAGCACTATTCCCAGCAAGGAGAAGGTGTGGCAAACCTTAGAAGTTTCTCTGTGCTACACAGCAACTGAAATTTCAGAAGGATGCATCACAGCATTCATCAGAGAACAAATATATTTAGTTGGCATGGAAACAGTAAGTTGGGCTGAATGTGGTAAATATCCAGCAGTCATAAAAAATCGAGCAAGTCAGGATAATAAACATTAGAAATGAAAACTGGCTGAATGCTTTTGAATCATGGCTCTTTTACAATTATCACTCCTGTTTTCATTTGAACATGAGTGAAATCCACTTAAACTAAGCTGTTCCATTTTATGCCAACTACTTCTATAACATCCTCATTCAGATAACTCCTTTCTCCTTTTTTTATAATCTGAGGAAAAAGAAATTAAAGGGCTGAAAACGTCCATTGCTATTCTCCTTCATTTCCTCAGCAATATTAACGAATTGAACATAATTAATTTTCTGTCTCAGAATCTCTCTCCTTTAAGACTCTATTTATGACTTGACTGCTTGGAGGTATCCCTGTGGTTTGAGTATCTATAGTGTTGCTACTTCAGTTGTTTGCAAACACAAGGAACTATTTTCCCTCTATTATCCCAAATTTTATATCATACCTCATCCAAATCTATGGGTAGAAACATTAGAACAAGGAATGAAAAGAATAGGACTTTTTTTTGTGAGAAATTTCTTGTGTGTAATTCCCAAACAACAGATTCTTGGAGCTTTTTAGTAAACTGAGTTGGGGTGATTACCCTTCAAAAAAAATTTGAAATTAAATGAATGCTAAAGAAATCTAGGTAGTATAGAAAAAAGGATCACTACCATGAATTTTTATACAGGCCCCAGTTCAGCAAAACTTGTTGCCCATGCCTAAATTCCTGGACTCATTCAGCTCTCAGTGATGCGTGTCATTTTTAATTACACATTCACAGGATGTAGAGTCTCCTGTATGAACAATGGAGATTTTTTAGCTATGACTGACAAATGCACAAAGCCACAGGACTCAAGAAATGTTCAGTAGGAAATCTTGTCTCACATTAGATCCAGGCACACATCAGAGACAACCAAGGGACACATTCACTCCAAGAGTACACGACACAGGAACACAATGGGATCACTCGACAGGAAGCTGATCCCAGAGTTACGGAGGACTGAGATATAAGAAACTTCAGTGCTGCTTTGCAAGGAAATGGTTTGGACACACCCAAATTTGCCAGAAACCTTCCCAGACTGCTTTAACAGTCTTGTGACCATATATATTTAACAACAGCAATATATATAAAGCTATATATTACAGTTTTTACATTTAGTGCCCATTTATCACTTTCCATGAATACAATTATTTATGTCTCAAGAAGCTGGACATCTAATTTTTAAAGGAAACATCCAACATTTTGACCTGAAGAAAGATGATACAGCTCTGAGACTCCACTCTCGACGTGCAGCATTACTGAACACTGGGAAACCAGGACAGAGACAGGACAACCTTTATGGAAAAGATAAAATTATTTAGGCCAGCACTTTTGAGAAATGTGATTGGAACCCATATCCAGAGATCGTTGCCATATGGCACCACTGGTGAGACAACACAGACACAACGTGATTGCACCAACCCACGCTGTAAAAGGAGAGAGAAAAAGTAAACAGGAGTAAACACGAGTTCATCCAAGAACACAAAGAATGGGAATGGAAAAGCTCCATAAAAACAACAGCTCCTCTCCAACTGCAGCACCACACTTGCCTCTAGAACAGCTCAGGGCTTGCTGACAGCCCAACTTATTTTCTCCCCTTTATTTATAGGATAGTTTGTCTCTCTGCATAATTACAATAACGAAAGGTTAAGCCTGTGTGATCACCAGAGGGTCACTGTAACAAAGAGTTAAACGTTGTGGCTCTGTCAGCCACTCTTAAAGGCTGAAGAGTTATAAGGACATTGCTCTGGAAAAAGGGCCAACATGGAGCACTAAGATACCACCCAACAAGCCATAACGAGAAACAGCTTTTGAGTTTTAATTAAAAGCACAACAAAATGTTTTTTCATGTCTCATTCATTTGTTTGTTGTTGTTATAGAATCAAAACACAAGATTTTTCCTTTTAATGAAAAACAGAAGCTCTTTAACCCTCTCTCCTCCTTATTTATAGACATGTAAAAGCTTGGAAAAGTGGCTTTTGTAATGGCGCCAGCACAAATCTCCATGTTTTATGCAATTCTGATTCACACAGTATTTGGTAAAAGCAGAAAGCAAGTTACTGCCCTGAATATTTCAACTCCCTGATCGGCTGATGAGTTGTTAACTACTGTTAACACTTGATGAACATGTTTACAGGTAGCCTGGCCAAACCTAGTAACTGGAAACATGTCAGAGCTGTCACTTTCACATTTTTCTTCTGGAGAGATAAGCAGAACTAATGCATTAACCGGTCACAGAGAAGACAAATAGCAACTTCCAAAATGTTTGTCTGCAAAATAGACTGAAGCCACCTAAACCAAACCAGCTTCAGCAGCTCCAGCAGCTTCACAAAGTCCCAATGGACAAAAGGCAGAGACAAAATCATCGATGAACTTGGATATGAGCTCTACCAAATCTGCCAACACAACCCTGCAGGAAAAGCTCAAAGATGGACAGCACACTGTAATTTCAATAACATTCCTGTTCCATTATACTGGGGAAGAGGATGTTACCATCTGAATTAGTCCTTCATTAATTAAGCCTGGACAGGAGAGTTCTGTAGGTTGGTTTGGAGCAGATGCTCAGGTAGGAGGAAACCTTGAAGGCAGAAAGGGGTGCCCACCCTGTGAATCTGTATGTGCAGCCTTCTACCTCTGCATTGCATGAGTCACTTTTTATTCCTTCTTCTGGATCCTTCTCAAAATGGGTCAGAAGAAAAAAAAGCAAGCAAAATGGCAGTGGCAGAGACTAAAGAAAACATAAAGAATGAAGAAATTTGGAAGAGGACGTCCCTCACAGCGTGCATCCAGTGCTATTCCCTGGGAGGGACAACCATGCATTAAAGAGCTGATTTTCCTCCTTTTCCAGGAGACTCTGAAGCCAAAATGCAATGCTTGTAGGCCAGCTCACTCACTCACACCACCAAATTCCTCCAGTGCTGCAGGCTCTGCAGCTAAGGATGGGCCTGGCCCAACATCTGGATTTGGGAGGCAGAGGGGGGAAAGAAGGGAACAGCTCATCACTGACACTCCAGAGAGGAAATGCATGAATTAAACACCAAGGGTGACAGAGGATTCCCATGTGCCAGTAGAATAACAAAAACTGAGGAAAAAAAATTTGAAATTAATTATTATTAATCTTCTATAACCACCCCAACTGATTATTCCTGCAGGTATAGAGTTAGAAATGCTTCATGTAGGATATATGCTGTTGATACTGTTTACTCAGCACCAAATAAAGTTCTCAAATGCTTCAAAACCTGATTTGTATTAGAAATATATAAATTCCTATCTGATTCAGGCATTCATCACCTGCATATTCTCCTGCATATTTCAATTTAATCTGGTTTGAATGCAGATCATTGACTTTCTGTTCCCATACTGCCTGTAAACAACACACTCTATTTTGCTCAAAGCACACTAAATAATCTCTGACTTCACTGGAAGTGTCCAGAAAAATTTTAGCACTATTAATCATCTGAAACTGTTTACAGACATGTTTGGACAATGAATGCAGAAGATCAGGACTAAAGATTATTTTTAGCTGTTATTGTCCAATTATAATTCCCTTCATACAAACCATTAAAGAACAGGTTCGAATAGCCTCAGAAACCTCTATTAAAACACTACAGTCAGTTGAAAACAGTCAGTTCAAAATAAATGCATCATTTAACAGCTAGAATAGCTGAAATACCAACTTGCAATAGAGAGCAGCAGATAAGTATTTGCCTGAAGGGTTCAGACAGTTTAATTCTCTTTTATTACCAACAAAACAGAAAAGAAAGCTAGCTGAGAATTTTTCAGGAAAATATGTGCTTTTGCTTTGAAGGAAGGTATTATTTTTAACCATTGCACCTCCTCACCCAAGGGATGGGGACAGCACCCAGTACCTGCTCCTGGGCCTTGAGCTCGTTGCGCTGGAGCCTCCTGTGAGCATCATAAACCTGCCCACGGTAATTCTCCACCTCGTCCTGCAAGGCCTGCAACAACACCAAGGGATGCAAAACACACGTGAGAAACATGGCATGGCAGCAAAACCCCCAGGTCACGTCTTCCAGTGAGCTGGGGAAGGAAGTGGAGCCCTCTGAGTCCAGCTGAACTTGGTGCTAAGATGTGACAGAGGCAGTTTGGCCACTCAGTAAAGTTACTTTGCTCAGGTGGGACCATTGATTGAACAGGAGGAGTTACATCTTAAAAGTCCTGTCTTATTACAGGCTACAAGTATTCATCCTAAAAATGTAATAAATACCCTCAAAGACTGGAAGGCAAATGGAAATATTGCAACATTTGTATTTGCAAATGTCCCAGGGTTTTGTTGTCATCCTCTCTGTACAACCTGAGCTCCCAAGGAGCAGTTTTGCAGTGTACCAACAGTTTTTTCTTTAAGCCAGAGTAATCCTCTCTTTGGAAAACAATGTCTGGAATTTGCAGTGGAAATGTATTCCATATTACTGAAATGGGATGCTGGCCGAGATGAGGGGCTCCCCTCCTGCCCTGTAGTCAAATCTAGCATGTGATCTACAAATGAAGTATAAATGGCAATAAATAAAAGGAATATTATGATCGTGTCACTTTACCACAACTACCCAATCTTTATTTAGTTCAGAAGTAATCTCTCCTAAACCAAGCTCATAAAATGCATCGACAAATTTATTTTGTCATGATTGTTCTCCCTATATATTTATTTTTATTCCAGCAGTCACTCAGAGCCTTGATCTTTTTGTTACATGCTTAACAAAGGAACAGCGTGCCCCAAGGAACTGATAGTCTGTGTTATTTCTAACAGATACACACCAAACAAGCAATACAAAGTTTCAAAGATTTTTTTTTTTTGAAAGTTTCCTACTCATTGTTGGATGTTTGAATACACGCTTAACATTTACTTACACATTTACTAAAAGCTTAGTGATGTTGTCAGCTTGAATAAAGGCATTGTTAACTGCAAGTGCTGACTCCAAGCAAAGTGCACAATGTGGATGGGGGATTGACACCAACACAGAGGCGGCTGTGGCTGCAGAAAGGGAATATTTTGAGTTATCTTTTGTATGGCAGGAAATCAGGGCATTGATACCCATCCGTGAAAAGCAGCACAGGGCTGCACCCGGGAAGGGGCTCGGGCTGCAAACGCCACTGAAGGAACCTCCAGTGCTGTTTTAAAAAAGCTGAGCTGCACAGAGACCTTCTGCAGAGCACCCTGGAATCACAGAATCATTAGAACCACTCCGAGATCATCAAGTCCAGCCTCTGACCAGCCCCACAATGGTCACTAAACCGTATCGTGAAATGCCACGTTCACTTGTTTTTGGAACACTTCAAGGATGGTGACTCCACCACTTCCCTGGGCAGCCTCTTCCAGTTCTTGACCACTCTTTCAGTGAAAAAATTTTTCCAAATATCCAACCTAAACCTCCATTGGTGTCCCTGCCTTCCCTTGAGAGGAGAGAGGAACAACCCCACAGACTCAGGGTGCTTTGCAGGACCTGCCATATGGTTCCTGTTTGCTTCCTCCCAGCAGCCAGGATACCTGTGCTCAACTCAGGATCATTAAAAGTCTTCGTGGTGCAAAGATTTAACAGAAGAAATGCCTTGCTCTTTTCCACAGCACCGAAATACTGTACTCTGCAATAATTTACAGGATAAAATTGTTATTGAGATAAGATAAGAGGACTACTTATGATAGATCTCGCACGCTGTTTTGAAGTTATGCCAGGCATTAACTTTAAAGTCTTATAGCTGTAAGACTGTTACATGTTCTGATGCCAAAAATTGTAACCAGACCCAAGCATGAACTTCAAATCTGCCCAGGGACTTTTATGCTATCACAGCTTCTGAGAAATGTTGAAATCCAGACTTTGAATATATAACCCATCTTCAATACTCAACAAGTCTTGCAGTACCAGGAATTTGCATTAATATAATGAAATATATGTGGGAATTATGTGTGAATTGTAGGCTTTTTGCTTTCTTTTTGTACATCTATCTTGTGAGGTAGAACACAAACAAACATAAAAGCTAAAATGAGCAATGTAGAAATGCAATAAGGAGCTGGGTCATTCCATGTATCAGGAAGATCACCAAAAACCCAATTAATTTGACAAAAATCCTGCCATAACCCCAAAGTGTCCATTCATAACCAGCCCAGGATGACCCTCAGGAACATTCCTGGAGCACATTTTGGATAAACTGCAAAGTATGAGCCATCTTCTCCTGCTCTTTCAGGATCAACTTTTCCAGCCCGAACGGTTTGGCTTGGTGAAAAATCAGGAGGGAGGAAACCTCATCACACATCACTCCTCCTTCCCTTGTGCTCAAGAGCAAGTTCGACCCTTCACAGGACTTTGAAGCTGGCCAAGAGATAGCAATTGAATGTATAAATACATGTGAGTACATATATATGTGTTTTTGTCAGAGAACAGATTTATATCACCCCCATCTGCAGGTCCTGAGTACAAAACTGGAGCTCAAGTTGTTCCTGCCAAAGACAGCAACCACATGGTGGCAAAGAGAACTGGTGCCCTGCCCCTTCCTTCCTTCACTTCTCCATTTTTGCTTCTCTTATTTACAACAAACTTCTTCTGTTGAGGATAAAATGAGAGGTTCCTTTAAATCTAAAGGGTGCAGGCAATGCATCTGAAAGTCATTTAATTTGGGAAATTCAGATAACACAGCCTTTGTCAGGTTCACCTACTCTAGATAGTGTTTGCCAGCACGGAGCACACATGTTTTATTTCATTAGGAGAGCAGCAAATGTCTTAAATTTAAATTTAGAAATAAAGTATTTTTACTATAGCATGTAAGTACAGCAAACTAACAACTCTTCCAGTTATCCACTCAACATTTGTCCAAATCAGAATTTACTGTATGAACTCACAGACTTTTCCAATCACATCAGAACTGGCTGTTGGCAGGTTTTGTATTGGGATGGCAAAAAAGCTCAACTAACTCCTTGGATCAATCACAGATACCTTTAACTGGACTCTTTTTGGACTATTTCTGTGCTGCATAAATTCCATGAGTAATTAATGTTCATTGGAGTATTCCAGCTATTCTATCAGCACAATGGCAAAAAAAGTAAAACCAAAAGTTCAGCATTTGATCAAAGCTGTGCCAAAATGAAAAAGTATCATTAAAATCTCATGGTTGCTGTAGATTCCTGCATGTGATTAACTCTGAAAACAGCAATTAGAAGTAAGCAAGTTTGTTGCCCCTGATTTTAATTTTCTAGGAGGGATCATAACAGATGTCATGAATAATGCACCTTTTTGAAGATCACACTGAAAATTCTCTCTGTAGTTAAAAAGCCTCATATGCAGTGGCCAGAGCCTGAATGCTGATGGCAATTCCTGAAGCTACCAGAACCCTCAAATCTTCTCTGAATCAGACAGGGCAGCTTTTGCCATGTAGAATACTCCTAAAAACAGCAGAGGTTTTACCCCAGGTACACCCCAGAACATCTCTTTTGTAAAACTGAACAATGTTTTGTTTTGTTTTGAAATGCAGTTTTTACTCTACGGCTTCAAAGTGTCACATTTTGCCCAAAGAGCAGCAGAGCTTATGATAAATAACTGCTGAGATGTAGAAGGGATTAAAAAATAAAAATCCAGGCCAATTTTTAAGCATCAGAGCCCTTTTTTCCCCCTGAACAGAAAACAAAACTTAACTTATTCAGTTAAATTTTTCCAGGTTCGGAATGAATTCCTGTCCCTGAGCTGTGCTAAGTTGACTTGCATCACTCTTATAAAGACAATATTTTTTTTTTTTCAGTTAAACAGGCTTTCAAATGCCATGTAAACATGTTTGCTGTTGAATGTCTACACCATACCTGACCTTGGAAGTGCTTTGTGTTGGCCAGAGAACAAAGAAATCAAATGTTTTGCTTTCCAGCCCAGATATCCTACACTTTGAAAAGCTCTTAAAAATGTAAATGAGATAATAAGCTCCACTGCAACAATGTGGGTGAATTACAGCTGGAGAAAGGGAAAACTCATTTGATTTACTTCTAAAAATGGAAAGTATCCTAAAATAAAATCACACTGTTTGGGTCGCACGCAGCATCCAGAGGCGCGGGAAGGACGGAGGGAAAAGCAACGGCTTTGAGAAGGCACCGCTGGAATATTCCGGGCAGATTTTGGGACCTGGAGTGGAGCTTGTGGATGAGTCCAGCCCAGTCCCAGCGATCCAGAGCCGCTGGACACTGATGTGGAAGGAGAAAGGAAGCTCTGACCTGCATTTCTGGGTAGGCACCTTTTGCTCCCCCGTTACCCCGCCGTGGATCGGTTGTCTCCAGCGGGAGGTTTAATGAAGTTTAGTTCAGAGCCCAGGGAGCAGCACACGCGGGGTTGGGCTGTGTGGAGTCGGGCCTGTGCAGCTCCAGAAAAGCTGGGATGATGCACGGGATCAGAGGAATTCCATGGGATACCCGAGGGGCAGACTGAGGCTGTGGAAAAAGGTGGTTTTTAAAAAAAACTCGACTTGTAAAGCGCAGAGTTTTGACAAGGAGCCCTAAAGAGACAAAAAGGTGCAATGCCAGCATTCCAAAATCCCTTGTCAAGGCAGGAATTAATTTTTGGCGTTAGTTACAGGGCTTAATCTAAATCAACTAAAAGCTGGTAAGAGAAAGAGTTTGATGAATCCTGGGAACAAGTATGGAATGGGAATGTATAAAGGATTTAGTACTTTATATATGAAAACTGATTTGATTATCCTTTAACCACACCATATTTTTAAAAAGTGTTGGATTCCCTGAAAGAAAGTTCAGTTCTGAAGAATTACATAAACAGAAACAATTACTATTCTTCATTTCTTTGTATTGATTACAACTGTGAAGAAACTATTTACAAAGCTGTGATGTTTTGCGTCTTTAACCTGAAATAATTTCCTATTTTTTGTATGTTCCTGAGAGCAGACAAGGCTTGATTCCTGATCCCATGACATCGATGGGAAGTCATGGATCACAACCACTTATCTCTCTGGTCTGAGGGTTGAATAAATAAGTGACCCCTTCAAGAAAAGGAAAATTTTCTAAAAAACATTAAATACCAATGTATTTTCACTTTGAAACAGAAAGTGCCAGCAGAAAAGTTGCTGCTCATCCTGATCAGATTACGCCAGGTAACAGCAGAGCCTTTTTAAAATAGAAAAAAAATAGAAATATATAAGTTTTATTAGCTGTACCAGCAACTCTGCACACGTGGATGTGCATCTGTATCAAGAAAAGCCCTAGATATTTCTGACCAGTGCAGAGTAAAGCTACCACTAAAGGTAGTGAGAGTTAGCACTTTTCATCTTCAAAGAATTTTTCAAATGTTACCAAATTAATATAATTAGTTAATGAAAGATGCAGTAATAAAAGCTACCCTAATTACCTACTGTAGTCTTAATTATCTCCTTACTAATGCCCACAGAAGAAGGCTTCCACTTTACATCCTCAAAACATGTGCCAACAATAATTCTGAATACAGGCTTCTCTTTAAGTGCCTTCTAAATTCAAATTACATCCATTGATGTGTTTTGTCTCCCCGTTCATGAGAAGAAAATCTCTGGAACTTTGAGAAAAAAAATCCCCATGTGAAAATTAATAAAAATTAAAGCAAATTTTCTACCAGAAATACACATGGAGATGCTCCAAAATTGTGTCATTAAAACATTTTATTTTCAAAATCTTTATCTCTCCATGAAGCCAGAATTATGGGCTGTCTGGGCAAAAACTTCTTTACGTTAAGTGGTCACAATTTAGAGTCAAATACAATTCTATCCAAAGGAAGCAGGTCAAGAATCCCATCCAAATTTATCACAGATTTTTAAAAACAATTAATAATTTTGCTAAAATAGTTCGTGGAGATAAATAAATTTATCTGTGTTTATTACTACTATAAATAAATTGGGCAAATATATCTGTGAAGACCACTGATGTAATGCTATGAGTCAGAGCAAAACAAGGGTGTTTTAAAAAGTGAAATAGTGATGTCTGAGCCAATTGTTGGGGCATCCTCAACGCTTTTTGGGTTTTCACTGAGCTCTTGCCCATGACACTGCAAACAAAACCCTCTGTACTTGGAGCTCTCTCTCATTTTTGGTGCAAAGCAAAGGAAATCTTCTGGTTTTAACCTAATACATATGTTTGCTGTTCACATATGGCAAAATTCCTTTCTGGTGGGAACTTTTTCGCTGTTGTTGCAACACACTATATATCCAAGAAGTCTCCTTTGATGTTGAACTATTGCTCCACTACTCATTATGCTACTGATTCAATATGAAAGACAAAATTTCTGTGGTTTCTGTTAAAACAATGGCTTTGTTTTTGCAAACAAAGTTTTCCACAGCCTATATGCAGGGGCCAACATTACTGCAAGAGAAATAAAATCTATTATTTTACACAGAAAATAGTCATGGTGTTTAATAACACAAATTATTTCTCTATCCTATAGGTACATTACAATTGCTATTATGACTGTACAGAAAATTTAGGCTTTATTGCTCCTCAGGAACAGAAATTAAAAAGCCTTAAGCGATATTTGACATCTCTCTTTCCTATTTTACTTTCACTGACCTCCCAGCCTGTTACCATCAGTCCAACTTCAGGATCTGGTGAAGTTGGAAACAACCATGGATGGGTGGGGAAAAGGGGAAGACCTGCAAAGGCTGCTCTTCACAGTGTCCTACTGTACAATGACAGCAAATCTGTGAATCTTCATGCCTAATATTTAATTTTAACCACTAAACACTATTTCATGAAGAGTGAACACGAATTACAACACAGAATGAAAATGCAAATTGGTAATACCTTTGTAAATGTGTCCCTACAAGAGTTGGTCACCCACTTTCTGCTGCCATTATGGCAAAAAAAAAAAAGGTTTCCTTGGTCAGGAGTCAGATAAAAGGCATCATTTCCAAAGGCATCACCTATACACCATGGCACGTTTGGAAGTTTGGCTCATTTTGCTGACATTTCAAAATGGGAATGGAGATCTTGCAAAATTCTCCAGGCTGGGGGCTTTGCCATCCCCACCAGCCAAGCAGCTCCCTGTTGCACCAGGCCATGGCTTCGGAGATTTGCCAGAAGGAGATGCCCTCGGGAAGGCCAACAAATCCTTCCCTTGAGGGACTGTGGGAAGAAAGAAAGGGGTTCAGGAAGAAAAGGAATAATTTGACTCTAGGAACAGAACCAAGTCTCTCCAGCAGTAGGGGAAAAGTTATTTAAAGTAGGTCATTTAACATAAAAGAAAAATATATGCAAACATTTTGCAGTGTGGCAGGCTCTAATATAAGCTATTTTCATTTTTGACAATTTATGGGCAAGAGACTGACTGGCAGTACATTATAAACTTGGGATCATCAGCATTAGCTCCTGAGCAGTCCCATCACACTTCCACATCAGACTTCATCTGGATTGGTGTCTTTACGAGATTCCCTGAGCAATTAGAATTGTCAATATGCCTATTTTTCCTGCTTTGCTCCTGTAAGATACTGATGTGTTTTCAGCATGTTTTGTACATACCCAGTTGAGCTGACCACAGTTTTAAGATAATTTTCCTGCAAAGTCTTAAGCCCTGTTAGAAATTCTTGGCTGGGAGGGTGGGCAGGCCCTGGCACAGGGTGCCCAGAGCAGCTGTGGCTGCCCCTGGATCCCTGGCAGTGCCCAGGGCCAGGCTGGACAGGGCTTGGAGCAGCCTGGGACAGTGGAAGGTGTCCCTGCCCATGGCAGGGACTGGGATGAGATGGGCTTTAAGGTCTTTTCCAACCCAAATTATTTCAAGATCCTATGATTCTAGGATATATCCCTGAAACACCTTGATGGCACCAGCAGGGCTATTTGTAGACTTAAAATTAGGCAGGGGCTTAAGCATTTTGCTGAGTCAGGGCTTCACCACAGGACATTACAAACTCAATTCTTTTGAAAGGCAAAGGATGCCATAAGGTCCTGCAGAGATAACAGTTCAAAGAAAACAGCAGCATAATTGTAAAGCCGGGCATTTTTTGTCAAGGGGAGCCAAGGAGGGATTTGTTTTTGCTTTGTTTAGTGGCTCAGGTGACAGGAGGGAAAGGGAGGCAAGGTTCAAAGGCTGTAATAAACTGGCTTTTATCTGCTTTTCTCAATGGGCCACAAAACCCAACAAGCAGTTGCCATGTCCAAGCACTGCTTTGTCGACGACCAGGACACTTCGGGGCTGTTGTGATGAAGTCAATCAAAAGCCAGTCAGCTGGAAGATTTACTGTAATATTTACCTGGAGTATTTTGCAGTTTGCTTTAACACTCTTCCCCTTTTTTCCAGCCTGCATGAGGGTCATGGTCAAGAGCAGAGCAGGGGCTGCCGAAAGGAGAAAAGCCCTGAACGGTTTCCCCTCGCACTCGCCGAGGTTTAGGCAGAAACACCAATGGTGCACATTAACCAGATAAAATGAATCTTTTAAACCCAAAGATACCATGACATCTTAAGCATACACTTATGAAGGGAAAGTTCAGAACTCCATTTTAAACCACTTATGAGAGGATTTACCAAGATTCTGCCTAATGTTCAGCTGACGCTTTGTCAAAAACATTTATCACGAAGCTTTTGAAGTTTCTTAGCTCCCCCTGAGTTATTAAAACTTGAACTGCAGAGTTTGTTATCAGCCTCAGAGCACACACAAAATACATCAGGTATTTTTTCAGTCAACCTTTCAGTCTGATTTTGAGACTATTATACAAAATACAACATTCCCAATCAGGTTAATGTCTGACAGATAATGCTGAGCGGGCGGAACTGCTGCGCCTGATTGATCCGCGAGACAATTTTCATTTCCTAATTTGCTTTTTATTAAACACTTTGCAATCAAAGGGAACGGCGAGGAGTCTGCCATTCTCCGAGCAGGTTTCCCATGAAGACCTGATGTCAGCTTCAACATTTTCAGGCAACTTCTTGAATTTTTGATGCTCTGTCGCAAGAACGTCTAAAACATCGCGTCAGTGCCGCGCTAGTGAAAAACGGTTATTGTGAATACAAATTAAGCAGTAAAACATCTGGTTCTGCTGCTCACTGTACTCCTAACAACAGTTCTGCAAAAACAAACATCAGGGGTTCAGGCAGAATTTCCTGCAATGACTTGGAGAACGCCTGAGTCGCGATAAAGCAGATTTATCAATCACTCACTGAACGAGGCAATCTGCACTGCCTGGGGCTTCATTCCCAACCCAGTTTATCACCAAACTGCCACTTTAAGTGGGTGTTCGGACACTTCACACCTGGAGCCAGCCCAGAGGGTCCAGCAGACCCCTGGTGCTCTACAAATGTCTCTTTAAAATGCATTGCTCGTCACAGATACATGAAGACCTGGAAATATAAACATTTCTAACAGGCCTTACAAAGCCGCTTATTTTGTTATGCTCTTTTAAAACAGAAATATGAAAGGCTCAGATATTTCTAATCAATAGGCCAATCTGATTCCCAATAAGAATGAAAGAAAAGCTATTTATTTTGTGCAATCAAGTGCTCAGTATTGCTGCAATTCTCCCATTACATAAAATAACACCCATTTTCTTGCACACAGGCACACACAAAGAAATCTAATAATGTCTTTTTACCTTTCAAAGTAACCTTAATCAACAAAATTAACTCGCAAGGCAAACCACTGCTTTTTGAACTGAACAAGAGTGAGCTTGACTCAACACATGTGAGATGTGAGAGGCAGCAAAGTAATATCTGCTAAAATTATGTCTGGAAGCCAAAAATGGGGTGATGCTTGACAGGGGAGGATGCACACTTGGAAACTTGGAAATTCTTTTATTCAAAGTCTTTAATGACCTCCAACCCAATTACATTTGCAACAAGACATGACAATGCAGTTGCTCCTATTTAAAAGTATGTATGAAAACGGAGCATTTTTGAAGCCTGAATCTTTTTTTACTTTTTAATCATGTTGAGATGAAGCTCATTTACTTAAAAAGAAAAAATGAAACAGAACGTCCTCTGCAGCTGGTCAAACAGATTACGAAACTCTAATCTCAGTAGCCTGAGGAAAACCAAAACTGTTTTTCAAGTATCTATTTTATAGAGCATTAGCTTTATACTTTTTAAAAGAGGCATTAACATAACTGATCAGAACATCCCAGAACGTTTCTGATCTAGTTAATCATATGACGTTATGACAGAGATTCTTGCTGTCATAATGCCAATGTTTCTAAACATTTCTAAAATCCTTTAAGTTTTTTTTGTTTTTTTTTTTTCAAATTAGACATGGGTAAGATCTATTTCAGTTTCTTCAGAAGTTTTTCCTTCCATTTTACAGCTCTATAAAACTAGTGCAGAATATTTTAGATAGACAGACACATACACACACAGCAAGGAACAATGTCAGGCTCCATGACCTATTTAAATGTTTCTGTTAGCTTTTTATACAAAACATTTTACTCTAATTCCTGCATAACACATTTCTGGGAGTCCTCACCACCTTATTCCTTTAACTCTGCTGTTTTCTTTACAGCTAAACTGGAATCATCAATAAAAAATCAGAACTTGTCTAGTTTAAATACACTGGGTTTATTTCCCTTAAAAGCAATTATTTAAACATTCAAGCCACACTTGTTGCAGCTCTGAGGATCGATGTTTATTGGACAAACTTTCAGCAGATCTGGGCCCCTCCAAGCCAGCCCTGGTAAGATCAGACTGAGGATTCCTGGGAGAGATTCCTGACACGAGCACCTCTGCAACAGGAACTGCCTGCTCTGGAAACAAACAGCCCGTGCTGGACCTGTTGGTGCTGACAGTTTCTCCAGCATAGAGAAGAAAAAGGTGTAATTTATACACAGGCAAGCTAGGAAGAAGATGAGAGGGGAAAAACACTCGCCAAAGCTATGGCTGTGCCTCAGATATCGTTTTAGTGGGGTGTCAAGAGCTCTTATCACAGTTGTGACAAAGCAGATCTGATTTCCATTGAGTGCTTTTGGGGTTTGTTTGTTTGTTTGTGGGGGTTTTTTGTAAAGTCTGTTTCAACTCAGTTTTGAGCTGGAAGACTCTGCTGTTTCAGTGTGAAGATCTTTCTGTTGTGGCAGAAAAGTCTTACATGAAAATGCACAGGCAGGAGAGGACCTCAGTCCCACACAGCATGAGTTCTGTGGAGTTACTTGTGAATCTAACAAGCATCCACAAGATATTCTCCTGCTTTTGCTTCCCATGACACCCACAGGGTCCTGACAAGGCAGCTGAAATACCCCCAAAAAGCAGACAAAGCTTTTTTAAAAAAATATATGTAAATAGTGACAAATATTCCTATACGGATGACATTTTTAAAATGCAAAAGCATTAAAAATAACAGAAAACAGATCAGGTTCTGAAGTGCCATGAGTTTCTCATTTGTGCAGCTACACATTAATGTCTCTCAGCCAACCTGCACAGCTACTTCATGCATCCAAAAACCTTCCCTTATCACAACTGAGACAAACACTGCAGGGAAAAAAACATATGGCTCAGTGTGAAAGATCTAAGAATTCCAGTATTGACAAAGTTGCATAAATCTCCATCTAGTTCAGGATCTGATAGGGAAGCACAAATGATCTTGGCCTCTGCTGAGATGGAGGAGGGACATCAGCTCTTCACTACCTCACAAAGGTTAGTTAGAAACATGGATGAGTGCTCAGCAACACCAAACGATTTGCAAATGCACATTTCCATAAAATGACCATGAACAGACACAAACATTGAGCAGAAGCACTGTGTTATTCTGGTAGGAGGAAGAAAACAATACATCAGGTAGGTAGGAGTCCCTCCTTGGGGCTCAGAGCACAGCTGTGGTCAAAGCTGTTTCCAGGCAGATAATTAAAATCCACTGATAATATCCAAATTGTTAAACAGTCTTCAGCAATTGCTGTTCCACCTTGCTGAACCACAAGTGCAAAACTGGAAAGGACATGAATGATATTGACGGTAGAAACAAAAGTAAGAGGAATTTAAATACAGCACATACAGCTGTTTTCTGGAGCCAGAGAGAGTCAATACACATCTTGGATTTCTCCTTCCAGCTGCCTGCAGAGTCCTGGCTTGGTCCAGTGGTGCAGGTGTTCCTGCAGGTACCTAACATTTGCCAGCCTGAGTTTTTATTTATACAGCTCCATTCTGGTCCTCCCAGGCTTCTCAGTAAGCAAACAAATTCACTTTTCACGTTCAGTGTTCTTGTTTGTGCTTTTACCCTTCCTTACATAACCAGCCTGGCAGAGAGCAGTGCCCGGGGCTCCCGCTGTGGGTGCAGGGGTTGGACACCCATCGTGGGCATCACATCCCCCTGAGTGAGCACATCCTCTCCCTGGGCCTCCTCCAGGTCATTTCCTGCTGTGGGAAGGTGGCTGCAGGGTGACAAGGGAGTCACGCTGGCACCAGGAATGACAGGGCCAAGGCGAACCACGGTACCACGGGTGGGAGCTCATGGCAGCCCCTGGGCACTCACGTGGAAAATGGAAAACATTACAGCACTTCAGGATTTAACATCTTTTCAACAGTTTTAGTACAGAGAGATAGCACAAGCTTCTACTGAAATGAAAATGTGCCCCTGAGACAGCGACTCTCAGGAGCTTGCATGGATTCAATGATCGCAGAGATTTTTTCCAACCTTGATGATTCTGGGAGTCTGCGAGTCTGGACCAGCACCACTGCCCACTTGGCAAGTGCACAAATGATGTGTTTTCCTAAACCACAGCATATCTGCATGAAGTTTTAGTGCTGCCATGTCCTAACTAATTTTTTCCCTAGCAAAGGGACTGGTTTGTTTTTCCTTGATCTGGTTCTAGAAGAACTTGCATCCACTGCTTTTTGTATCACAAATGATCTGATCTGTTTTCAGGATATGATGAGTGATGCTCTCCTTCCTCTCCACACCAGGCTTTATTCCTTTGGGATGGTCTGAACTGTCAGACAGCAAACCCCAGGGCAAAACTGAGCTGGGACTTCCTGGCAAATCTCAAGAGGGAAGTGAACAGGGCATTGCATGTTTTGTCTTCTAAGGCCAACATAGCCTGGTTTGAAATCCATGATCTCATGCCATGGTGGGCCAGGAAAATGGCATATCCAGGGCATGGGTTTCCAGCATAAAATACAAGTGAGGTGATCTGATGTGACTCTATTCACCTGCCAACAGCCCTGGCAGAAAAATAAACAGGTTCTGGGGATGAGCTGCTGCTGGAGGCAAAGCAGGAACCATTAGAAGAGCTGCCCTGACCTGCGAGGACCTGGGGTTTTTGCTTTGAACTTCAGCAAATCTTAATGAATTCTTCGTAATTGGCAATCTGGGGTTTTCACTGAGGATTTATTCCTATGGAGGTGCCAAATGCAGGAGACAAATTCAACACTGGAAATACAAATTTTGGGTCTCGCAGTTGGTTGTCCAGGCTGGTGAAGGCAGTTCCAACATGACTGCAGGTCACTCTTTGTGTTGTATCAGGAGTTAGATTTATAGGTGAATATGTATCAGTGCTGAAGAATTTGGTTTCCTAATTATTAAAACATGCTGATTTAATTGAAGCTATTGATTTCAGTGAGGTGAAAGCTTACACTAAAAATAAGCAGAGGCAGTTTTAGTCACAGAAGAAGTTAAAAAGTGGTTGTGTACTCCTTACTCAGAGGAGTAAGGTTTTGGAAGTGCTTGACTCATCCCTGCTTTACTGCTCTTCCACTCCTCTGTTATCTGGCAGTTTTGGAGGGGATGCTGCCAAGAAGTTCATTTAAAGTCCTAAATTTTATCCTGTAGGCAACACTTATTTCACTTTCCTGAGAATAAATTTCACAGACAGACCCCTGAAGAAGAAAACAGGTGAACTCTCTTTGCCCCGTAAATCAGTCAGGCTTCCTGAAGAGGCCAAAGATACAAAACTACAGACGCCTGCACAGAAACACTTCAGAAAAAGCTTCAGCCTTGAGGTTCACAGTCTTCTCCATAGCCTCAAGTCCTCAGTCTTCCTCATGCATGTTTTCAAGGGTCAACAAATCCAATATTTACTGTCTTGATGCCTTAGGTTTTAACTTATATTTTTCAAACCCTGCAGTGCCTGGTGTGTAACTCTGGAGTTTCTCGTGGCCTGTTCACTTCTGTGCTCTCGTGCTGCTCAGACAGAACAAACCTTCTCTGGGTTTGCTCTCCAAGGACACCCAGCCTGTCCTGGGCCCAAAATGTGTAAACCAACATCTTAGAAGGAGGATGAGCTCGGGGAAATGACATCATTAATTGAAGCTTTAATTGGAGAATTAACCCTGATATGCAAATGAACCAAACCTATAAAAGTGTGAAGAACCCGTGACCCGGGGTCCATCTCGGGTGTCACCTTTGGCCTGCCCAGGGTGCACCTTTGAAGGCCTTCAAATAAATCCCTGCCTTTATTCCCTTTTCCCTGTCTGGTCTCTGTTTTTAGGTGGCCACCCAAGGCATCAGTCTCAGATCCTGTTCATCAGTGAATCAAGACATGATGGTGCAAGAATCAGCAACAATGAACTGCTCCCAGGAAAGGCATCCCACACTCCAATGTAGGATAGAGGATGGACAGGAAATGCATATCCACATGCAACAGGCTCGAAGAATAAAGTATATTTTCAATTAAACTAGGCTAGTTTTCCATCTTACACACACATGTGCTGTATGAACACATAGAGGCAGTTCCTCAGGCTGCAAGGCAACAAGGTGCACGGACAGAAAATATTCACTGTACAAATTTTAGTGGGAAAAGGAGCAGAGAACAACACACAGAATAGACTTTTTCCTGTTTCTGGACTCCAGTGCTATTTTGGCTGCCAACAGTACACAAAATTTCCACTGAAGGGCAAGTCAAACCAATTTCCCTGAGGATGGAGGCATCCGAAAACTCGCTGAGGTTATTCCATTAGTGCCTACGCATTCTCTAAGCGGATGAGCAGCTTCACTTTGAATCCATGTCAAACCACAGGGACTGGCTGATAATAACATTCAATTAAAATGATCTCGTCCTTCTAGAAAAAACTGGCTAACAGCTCCACCTCACCTTTTCCAGCTGGGCACAATGGGGCGATTGATGCTGCAAGGAAACGGGATAGGTTTGTACCGAGGAGCCGACGGGTCAGGTTTGGTGACAGTGTTTGTAGGTTTAACCTCTCACACAAATCTCTGAGATGAAAAAGCCACTTCTGCTGAGCACACAACAGTGAGAAAGAGTTAGAGCTGGCAAACACCAAGCTGAGCTAATTAGACAGGTGTTTTGAAAAACCCCAAACTTTACACTCGACGCGTATTTGGACCTTTTGATGTCGTGCTTGGTGCTGCTTCACACCACTCAGGGATGCAGAGAAAGGCAGGAGCTGCTCCCCTGCTCGGCTCTGGGGGTGAGTTTGCCATCTGATCTACTGAACACACAGATAAAAGTCGCCGCAGACTTTTTTCCCTTTTCAAGTGCAGTACTGTAACTTGGAAAGTTCTTTTATTCTCAACTCCACTGACGCAAGAAAGTGGCAGGAATATGGCAGCTTTGGCTGCTTTCCTTTGGTAGCTCTTTGTAAGCAATCCTTTAATGCTAAGAAAACAATAGGTATTTTCATTTTGGATGGAAAAAACACTGCAGTTATAGAAAATTAAGGCAATGCCTTTCAAAAAGTCTAAGAGTGCTACTGACCACTTGATTCTTCTGCTGCCCTGCCTCTAAATATTGGTAAATAGTTACCACGCACAGCTATCAGATTCCCCAGGTTTCTCTTGTTACGCTTAAGAAAAGCCCAACTATTATGAAAATGGTTAAGTTTAACAAAGATATTTCTATTTCCCTGTGATCTGCCATTCAAAAGTGTTAGCCAGTCATTTTTTAAAAAACACTCTTGATATTTGATCTTCTTGAGTTTCAGTTACATATAAAGCTGGAGAGCCAGCAGAAAATTCTAAGTGGAATCTGAAGATTTCTAAAGTCAACACTCGTTTTGGCAGGAGCATTTTAATGCATAAAGCTGAAATCCTCAGTGACTCTCTCCTGCTGATATCCCTGGAGCAGCCAGCACCACGATTAGCACAAAACCAAAAGCGACCTATAGCAGAACATACAGCTCTGCAAAAAAGGGATGTTGACACAAATGCTGGAAGTGGTGTAGGCACAATGGGATCAGCCAGGGCAACCTGGTGCTGCTCCAGCTCGCCCCTGGGATGAGCCACGCCGTAAGAGAGATATTTCAGGGAAAAGAGCTGTTGATAACAAAGCAGGTCCACATCCCCAAATCCCTGCTTGCCAAACCCTGCAAGCTGCCTCGCTGTGCCAGGCTCTGAAAGCCCTCACTGCAGAGTTATAAATGCTCGTGGCCCGAGGAAGGCTGGCTTTGAAGAGGTTGCTCTCCCCGGCACTCTTTTGTTGGTGGAATCCATGGTTCACACAGATTGTGTTTCCACCTCCACGGCTGGAGAAGCCCTGCAGTCACGGCTGTTCCAGGAGCAGGGAAGGAGGCTGCGTTCCAGGAACTCACTGGAACTGGAACAAAGCACAGCCCTTGGAAAGCCTACACAGCCCTCTGCACAGACTGTTTTACAGATGCCCCGTCTTTGGACGGCATTAGACACTTGTTTTTATCTTTATCTTTTTTTTTTTTTCCCCCTCTCCAGTAAAGTCTCAGACTTTGGAGCACAGGCTCTTCCTCCCAGGCATTCTGCCTCCTAACTCCTGGGTATCTCCCCAGCTCTGTCTTTTTTAAGCACCACTTTCTCCTCCACATAAAAGTCCTTCTGCTCTTTGGAGAGAAAAAGGTCTTTGAAATGCAGCAGTAAACTCTGAGCATCACAGCAGCCTTAAAAAAGCTGATTTCCATTTTCTTATACCATAGTTCTAAACAATGTCTGCCCTTCTTTACAAACTGTGTGGGCTTATATCAATATTACTTAACACTTACTAATAAGAGTGTTTTGTCTGCACCTTTTTAATTACCCAGGACCCCTCTCTGTTATTACTCCTGTCTTGGCAATTAAAAGCAGTGAATTCTATGGCTGGTTTTGATTTTTTTTCCCCCATGTTTCCAATGCAAAATTAGTGTAGGCCACATTATTAAAAGAAAGATAGTTCAGCTGGATATGACTTTATATTTTATTATGCATTTATAGAACCTTTAACTCCATAATTTGGAGACAGGTGGCATCCCTTCTGGGGCTAACAAGGAATAAAAAGGACTTCATGCAGCAAAGAGCCTTCTGGAGGGAAAATAAAACACATTGTTGAGGACAACAATGATAATGTAGAAAAAAGTAAAAATACCAACTTTTAAACCTGTCAGATAAATCTGGACTGCAGTTCAGAGGAAAAGGCAGGCACTAGCTCTAGTCTTTTATAAAACTTGTAAGTCTGATTTTGCTGTTGGCCATGGTAAGTTCTTCAATGTGTTGAGACATGAAAAGTCAAGAAAAATGCCAGAGTGCAAAGCTTGCTGCAGGAAAAAAAAAGATGACTCAATTCTTTGTCTCACAAAGCATGTCAAAGATATTATAAAGTACTTACAGATGTTCAGCCACTCGGATTGCCTGGCTGGCCAAACATCTGAAAGCCTGTAATTTTGAAGAGAAGGTACTATACTTCAGACAATGAAATAATTTCTGTGGCAGCAGAAAAATAGAGATGATTTTGAAAGGAGGAGTTTTTTAAAATCAGAATTTCAGTTGTGATCAATAACTATCCAAGCTTAACACAAAAGTCAGCCTATTTAATTCTCATTTATAATGAATGTGACAATACAGGCTTTTAAAGATAACCACGTAATGGAATCATGAGACAGAGCAGAAGCAAGAGTTGAAAACCTCAGGGCTAAACCCTCATTTGTCTAACAGACAGAATTTGGGTGAAACGACTACTTACATCAACAAAGACTGTGAAAAACAGGTGCCTCAGAGTTTGGACCCCATGAAACAGAGAAAGCAAAGCCATAAAAGACCTGCAGATTTCATTTCCCTATCTTTTGGAAGACATGACCTCCTTTGCTGATCAAACAGAATATAGGAAGTTATGAGCAAGATAAAGTCATTTGCCTGGTAAATTTTAAGGTCTGCTTTACAATGCTAAAGCACCAGTGTTGGTGCCTTGTAATTCCCTGCTAATAAAAGACACTGCAGAGTTATGAGTGTTATTACAGGCTAAAGTCAGTGACAAAGAAATAAAGACCCATGAAAAAGCACTCCATGTATTTAACAGCAAGATGGTCCCTTACAAGTCTTTCTTTCACCATGCCAAATGGTTTATCATGGTAATGTTTAGCCACAAAGGCAATTAGAAGGGTTTGAAGTCCCTCTGGAGGACTCTGTGACACGCACATCTCCGAGGCTCTGTGGTGACTGACAGCATTTGGCACGGCCGCGGCCACAGAGCCACCACCAACAGTGGGGCATGTTCTGACCAGATGTCTTACAAGGCATGAGCCAGTGCCAACACTGACATGCTGACCTTCTTTTTACAGGCACTGCTGGCTAAAATAAAAAAAAAGAAAAAAAGACCAAAAGACCTTCATCCAAGTTAAAATAGAAAATGTAACAAAATACTTTAAAAATCTTATCAATATCAATAATCAATAATGTGGGTCCAATGACAAAAGTTTATTCTGGGCTACTGGTTGAGGTTGTAGGAATTAATTCTGACATCTCAGTATATCCTGGGGAATAAAGCAAGTCCAGACTCCCTTACCAAAAAGCCCTTGACACAATATATGTCTTTACCCTAAGTTTTAGATTTTCAGTTCGAGTTTACACTAAGCTTTCAGGGTTTTTTCCCCTAATTAACATCCTCAGTGCTATCAGTTACTCAAGGTCACAGCCTTCTGAACCACCAGCCATCACAGTCTTAATTTCCACCTTTGCCACAAACCTCGGGTGAAGTCAAGGCTTTGCCCTCCTCTGTCTCACTTTTAAAACAGGACCAAAAATGCTTCTTCTCCAGATCAGGGCAGCTTAGGTTGTGTGCTCTCAGGTGCCTCTCCTCCCTTAATAAGCACTAATTAAGGGCATTTAAACCACTTAGATTTACCTTTGCTTGGGACTTTTAAACCAATAAATTAGAATTATATATTTCTTACCAACTCCAACCCTGGCTCTTGCAGAGTGCAATGCTGGTGTTCCAAAAGGTGTTTTGAGGACAAAAACTAAATACCTCTGCAGGGCTGCAGCCACTCAGTTCATGTTCCCAGAGATCTAATGTGCTTTTCCTTTTAATAAAGAATATTATTTGTAGTTACAAGTGGAATTTGCTAATAAACATGGCTGATAATGAAATTGAAGTACAAGCAAAATTAGCTTGTACATCAAATTCTTAAAACACAGATTTTTTGATGGAGAAATTTGGTATTTTTTATAGTTGCATGGATGATATTCACTGTGTTGATAAAACCCTCAGTACTTAGAAGAAATGATCCTTTGGCTCCAAGATACAAGAGCATCTAACAAACACAGGAGGATGTCAGGAATACTCAGTGCCCACAAAGGCCCAGACAATTTAAAACCAGAAGTTTTCCCCTTTGTTCTGCTATGGCTATAAAACACTTCAACTTATTTTCCTCTCTCAACATTTTTAAACATAACAACAAAAAACAACTGTTTCCAAATTTTTCACATGAAGGGGAACATTATTATAGGCCATTCTTTCCTAGAAATCTTTTAAGTCTTATTTATTAACAGAATTAATCTGATCATAAGCTGGCTGGCGTACAAAGTGTTGAAATATGTCATCTTCCAACCATGCTTTGCTAATGAAATTTTGGTGTTAATTCAGGGATATAACAGAATCCTAGAATCTGTAACAGGAATCAAACAACAATTGTGGTTCATCTGGCAAAAAAAGCATCATTTTCCCCCTTTTCTGTTGTGGGTTTCTCGCTGTATGCTCTCCATCATCCATTTCTTTCCAGAATCTACTTTTTGATGTGGAGTCCCCACTTGGCCATCAACTTCAGCATTAAAATGCTCTGAACATGTTCTGCAGTTCCAATCCCAGGAAATGTTTTGTACTTTCAATCCCAGAATCCAAAAGGATTTCACAGAAAAGTAAACAACTAAGCCTAAACAACTAAGGCTGGGATTTCATAAATAACCTCAAGGTATCTTTATGATGCCACCATCTTCTTGTTCTGCCCAGTCCAGTAACCAAAAGCAGCAGAGAAGTTTGGTAAATGTTCTGACCGTTGGAATTATCAAGCTCCAGGCTGCTGTGGGTAGATCACTACAGCGATGCAAGAAACATAATTTAAAAAGAAAAATAAGTTTAGCCCACGCTTGAGTGCCCAGGGAAGCTCCTGCAGAGACATTCCCAGGAATGCCCAGCCCCTCACTGGAGGGTGCCTGCTGCAATCCCAGCCTGAAGCACCAGGGATGGTGAGGGACGTGGCAGCTCAGGCAGCTTTTCCAAACATCTGCAGGGCTCTGGCCCAGCTCTGATCCCAGCTGATCCCGGGGCCCAAGGAGTGGTTCCTGATCCCTGGGCTGAGCACAGTGACCAGGGCAGCTCTGCTGACTTGTCCCCCCAGCCCCAGCTCAGTGTCCTCGGGCTCTGCTCCAAAGAATTTAGGTCCTGGTGAGCTCAGAGCAGACATCCCCACGGCACTGAAGGGTGAGCTGGGTTTTTGGGGTGAGACCCCAGCTGCTCTGGGCTCTGCCACGAGACATTGCTGCTCCATGGCACCCAGAGCGGTCACCCTGCGAGCCACGAGAGAGGAATGTGATGAGCCACAGTTTTATCCTGCTTTTATGAGTGATAACAAGTTTGACTTGCCCTCAGGCCAGACCAACCACGGCCCAACACAGAGTGCCAAGGCCTTCAGGCATTTGTCTCAAACTGACCCAAACTGAGGCCACTGAAGCCAAAAAGCGTTGTTCAAATTGTGTTTTTAGGTTGTCAAAAGAAGCAAAATGTTCTTGAAAGTCTCATTTATTCTTTTTGACTAATATTTAAGATACTACCTTAAAAAAATATTGAGTTGAAGGAGATGGATGCAATTGTGCAATAATAACAAATCAGAAATCTTTTACTAGCAAAGAGAGTCAGGAATTTGAATTAACATCAAAATCATGTATTATGGCATCCACATCTGGATATCACTTTACTGCCTAAATCCAAAACTTCTCTGAGAGCCAGTTGGTTTCTGTAAAAATGTATTTCTCCCTTTGAAAGGAAATAATAATTGGAAGGTCTTACAGGAAGCCACCCAATACCAATAGAGGAAATTGCAATCTGTTCCTCAATGTTAGTTTAAATCAATGTTATATTTAGCAAAGGCTGTTTTTTAATGATAATATTTTCAATAGCTTTTACTAGACTGAGTCTCCTCAAAGGCTCACATTATATTAAGAATTGCTTTGTTTGTAGAATGTTTCTTTAATCATCCCTCGAGGTCTTCAGCTTACCCTAGGTTAGATGCTGTTCCCCATCTCCAGGACATCCAGAATTCCACTTTCACCAAAACCCTTTTTTCTTGCCCCAGGCTAATAAAAAGCAAAGTATTTCTGCATATGCTTGCCTAGAAATATGTGTGGTTCTTAAAAATACTAAGTGATCAAATATTAAAACCACCTTTTTCTGTTTCCAGAAGTACACACAGCACTTTAGCTTCCTAGGAATTTTCTGCTTGGGTATCTGGATTTCAGTAAATTTCCATTAAATCAGTGGTTTCAAAGGAAGATTTTTTTAAAAAAAAGTACAGTATTAATGATACTAAACAAAATTCAAGAACTCCAAGCAAAACAGCTCCTCCAATTTCTTCTCCAAGTTGACAAAATCTTTTAAAACATAATCCCAGCACCAGTGCTAAAACTCTCTGGGACACTGCTCAGAAATCCTGTGCAGCATTTCCCTGTGGTTTTTATGGATTTCATTACATTTTGAGGTAATAACATCAAAATTAAGTTTATAATAGCTGAACACAGATTTACATGCAGAAAGGTTTCATACCACCTATAATCATTAGTGTTCAAAACTGGTGTTGCCAACAGCTGAATTATTCCATTGAATGTAACTTAAGTGAATCCAGAAATTCAACAGTAGAATTTGCACCAGAAGAAAAAAGCTGCTGAAGAGCCTAAACCATGTTTTTCCAGCATGTAACTCAAGAAGGTACCACGATAACTTGAATTACAGTGTATTTCTGACTCTGTGGAAGATGATTCCACTGTCACGGGGTTGTGGCCACTGGAAAAGTGAACTACAAACATTCCATGTTCCTAAGTGGTAAAAATTCACCTGTACCTGAAAATAATGTGATTTACCTGTGTTCTATCTGCAGAGGCTGGTGATAAAATAACCTACCTGTGGTGATTCCATTTGGGTAACAGATTAGAGCCAAAGTTTTTATGGTTACACCGTTCACAGAATGATCAGAAAGAAAATTCTTTTCCTCAACAAACACACAAATAAAGGCAGACATTTTCCTTAAGAAAAAAATTATCATTAAAAAACTGATGAAAGAAAGGAAAAAGCACACTGCAGATGATGAGACAGTAATGGCAACCTAATGCCAGTCATTCCAATATAGAGGACAACATTAACTGCACATAATCCAACAGATTTCCAATATTTAAAAACTTCCATGGTATCTTTTTGGCACAAAAAATTAGGTAAACTGTAGGAGTTGATTTTGTCATGAGTTTTTATATTTAATAATGTAGTTCTTTGGTATGAGTAAATGTTTTTACAAAGGAAAAGAAAAGGAATTTCCTTCATCTACACAACTTCTCATGAGGTGTTTTCATTGCCAACATGAGCAGATTACGTGAGTTTCAAAATTTTTCCATTGCTCTTTACTACACTGAGAAGAAAAAATGTTTACAAACTAATTCTGCTCACTTCCACAGGTGGGATTCTCTGCAGCCACTCTGACTCAAGGTGTCAAAGCAGCAAGAACAGCATCTGGCTATTCAGTCTTAATGAAAAAGGCCAAAGAATGTAATTCTAATGCAAAATATGTATGAATCTAACAAACTACAGATAACAAACGCTTTATTCCATTGACATTCAGCAAAGACTTTGCTTATATTTTTCAATGGAAGCTAAGGACAAACCTTCCTTCAATGCAGCCTTAAACATGAAAGTTGGGAAGGTTTGTGAAAACCAGGCCGCACTCTCCTGTTTTTCACCTTTCCTCTCTTTCAAGCCCTGAAAGCACAGCATAAAGGTGCTGAAAATACACTAAAACATCAGGGCCAGTATAAAAAGAAAGAGAACAGGAAAGATTCGAGTATTTGAGTGATGTGGATGGATTAGATTTGCCGGATCCAGATCAGCGAGAGGAAAGGGAGCCTGAGTCACCAGCCCCATCAAAGCCAAGCTCTGGGGACGTCTGGGTGAGCGCTGTGTCAACAGGAACCATCCCTGCATTCAGAACTTTTAATTACCCTCAGCCAGGCAGCAGCATCAGCGACTGAAATCCCCAGATTACCTTGATTGCTCTGTCATTATCTGTCATCAGCTGCTGCTTCTCATCTTCCAACTTCTGTGCAACTTCCTGGAGCCGCTGCTCCGCCGCGAGCTGCTGCCGGCCGCGCTCCTCCGTCAGGGAGGAGATGGTTGTCTTCAGCTCGGCGATCTCCTGAAAAGAAAGCAGCATGTTCAAGCTCCCCTCAGTAAAAGACATCTATTTCGCATGTTTTTTTATATAAACATGGCACTGGCAAGCTCTGCTGTGCAAGCTGGGTGTTTGAAATTAGCATACTGCACACCGGCAGGGCATGGAATGCCATGCAGAGAAAAGGAATAGAGCAAGGCTCAAAATGACAAGAATCGCTGAACGCAAAATATTTGGAAGTGTTTTCCACTATGACATTACAAAATATTTACTCGTGAGAACAAAGCACATCTGTGATCTTCAAACTCAAGCCTGTTCCCTGCTCTGAAAGTGGGAGTGTGGGTTTACATTGGGCTGGTGGTGCTCTTTTCCAGGAGGAAATTTTACAGTTTGATACTGCTGAGAAGAAAAACGCCCACATTCACACACTGGACTGAAATCTAAACTTGACAGTGACATTTCTGAGCTGCTGAAAGGAGCAGATTTTGCTGAGCAATACAGTGGGGACCTGACTCCACATCCAGGACCTTCATCTAGACCTTTTAGATCATTCACTCGTGATTTGTTGAATTGTATTTGTTTTACCTTTTTCATCACTGGGGAAAGTCATAACTAACCTTGATCCTTCAGGCATATTTACAGAATTTTACACTGAGATGTCATCACCCAGCAAAGCACTTAAACATGTGGGAGAGTCACTGACTTTAATGTATATATTCAAGCTTAAGGTTAAGCTGCTGTAGCAGCATATTATAGTCTAATTCTAAAAGCACTTCAGCACACAGGCAGTTCAGTATTTGCTAGGCCTCCTCACTGGTAGAGAAACATTTAACTGTATTAATTACATGGTTATTTAGGAGAAAAAAATAGTTTTAAAAGCCCTAATAATAGGCCAGGACTAGTGTTAGAAGAAATGTGCTACAAATGAAAGTACTAAAATCAGTGAGAAAGGGGAAAAGGCCTGACTAAAATCAGTGAGAAAGGGGAAAAGGCCTGATTAAAACCCTGTAGTAAATTTATTTTCCTATCTTCCTGAAAACCCCAGGAAGTAACCCAGATTATGTGTAAAATCTTTGTATTTCTGTATTGCTTTTCTAAAAAACAAATACATATTTAAAAAGATAATACCCATCAAAAGGAAGTTTTTTTGAGACCAATATGCCAAAGTTTAAAGACTATATGGGCAGGGTGCAACTCTTTAGCCAGAATTAAGCAGTGTCTCTGGGTTTGCAGTCTAGGTCATTGTTTAAAAGACAGACAATTTGCAGAAATGGGGTTTTAGCAAGTGTGTAATGTGCAGGAGAAAGCAGAAGAAAGCAATGGATTATATAAATTATTAAGATAAACTGAAGCCATGCAAACGTATAAAATTTTGTGTCCCATTTTGTCACTTTAAAAGCAAACAAAGTAACAAACTCCTCAACATAAACCTGAGATTTAAAGCCTTTACTGGGTTAAGACCCTGGTCTAGCTCAGGAGTTCTGCAATGCATGCAAGGAAATTTCAGCAGGAATCGATGAAGAAAGATCCGCTTTGTGCAGTACTTTTCAGAGCAAAAATTTCTATTTACTTTGCATAAACTTCAGAGGAAATTTCTTGAAATATCTTCTCTGTGTGGGTGTTAAAAGTGAATGTTCCAAGAGGCCACAGAGAGTAAGATTAGACAGATGTTGTCAGCAACGCGACCACAAGAAAAGTTGCGATCGACCAATTATTAATAGCGAGGTACAAAAAAAACCCCAAACCCAACTATTTCCAAGTAACTTGGGGGATTTGATTTAAACCCACACGAGTAAAGAAATTCAGACATCAGGGTGAAACTGCTTTATTGAGCCAAACAGCCCTGGCAGATGATGGATGTGTTGTGTCTGCCCCATGAAGTGCCGAGGAACCGGGTCCAGCTCTCCCCAGTGAAAACTCCCAGCTACAGCAAAGCCACCTTAACACAAAACACGTCCCCAAATTTTTCCATCTTGAGACTATTCTGCAGGCCAATAAACGTCAGTCTGACAAAATTTATTATGACATTTAGGTTAAAGAGTTCTTACCTTGCCCTACACTGCCTACGTGTTCCCGCTGCAACAATTAAAGCAATTTCCCTCACCCCTTGCTTAAAAATTCAGAAATGCTTCAATTATTCCAACTGTCTTTAACAAATAGACCAAGACCCATTTTTGTATTGACATTGGATTGTGTCTGGCATGGAGAGGCTCCCTTGATTCCACTCACAAGTGGGTGACAATGACAAAAGGTAAAATCGAGGTAGCGATGGAAGGGTTCTCTTCCTTCAGGTCTGACAAGGATTAAATGTTACTTTTTGAGCTTTAACCATTTCCTCCTTTTCAGGTTCAGATGTAAATATAAAAAATAAGAAGTTTTTTTGTTATTGTCTTTATTTTCCTTTCTTTATAAATAGGGCTCTCAGAAATTACTAAATTACTAATTTAAAGTTACTGAAAAGGTGTTTAGGAAAGAGAAAATTTTCTCTGATTTACCACAGAATTGTGGAATTGGTGAGGGTGGAATGGACCAGTTTAAAGAATTATCACCTAGAGCTGGTTGTTCAGGATCAGCCCAGTCAGGCTTTAAGTATCTCCAAGGATGGAGACTCTACAACCTCTCTATACAAATAAATGTGTAAAAATACACACTAGATTTTAGAAACAGAATATAAGACATATTTACCCATGATTTTGATAAATGCAGTGTGAAAAAGTGACAGCCAATAAATGGCACCAAAACAACAGAAGTCACAGTTGTTGTCACAGTTGAAGTCACAGAATTTTGGACAAGTGTTACAGAGAATGAGACTCAAAGCAGCTGAAAAGCTGAAATCAAGAGTTTTAAATATTTTGGAGTGTTGGTAAAACAGTAAAGTTTGCAGTTTCTTGTTATTGTCTCACTGATCACTTCTGTCTAGTTTAGAGGCTGCTACACCCTTCTTTGTAGTGTTTTTATTGATTTTACAAGACTGTTATTGGACTATTGGCTGCAAACACTTTGCAATGCAAGGCAGACACTCTGCTGTGGCTGGGAGCAATGAGGAGAGTGACACCTCCACACAAATCCTCGTGGCAATTTTCTTCTTATGAAAAGCTTAACTTCTGGTAGCATCTCCATCATTTTTCACACTTCAGTACTACCTGTCACTCAAACTGAAAGCTGAAGTATGTAAAAATCATCCTGTCTTACCATTTTTAAGTATATACACAGCTACAACACTCATTTTCATCTTCTGAGTTCTCTGAAGAACAAAAACTCAAGTCAAAACCAGTCTGCCTCCAGGACACTGACAATCCTCAAGGTGTTGTTTTGGGCAGAAACGCAGAACTGGTGGGGATCAATGATAAAGATGAAGAAACCTTGGGTGACACCGCCTTTAACATGAAATGCAAGTCCTGGCTGTGCAACTGCTGCTGATTCTATGAGATGTGCTGGCTGCTGGAGCACCTCACCCTCCTTCCCATGGGCTGAAGGAGGACTCAGTCCTCTTGGGTCCTCAGGAGATGACAATGTAGATGAAAAAGATGCTATTCAGAACTCAAAAAAACCCACCTGTATTTTCCAGCCAGCTAAAAGCTCTGTGTTTTTTTAGTTAAAATCTGCAAGAAGACACTGGATGTTTGATTTGGTAACGTTTGCGTTACGACTTCTCTCGGATGTCAAGACTTAGGAGCAGAAGCACCTCCACTTCCCACCACGTCTCCAAGTGGAAGAGGCTCACCTGAGCTCCCTGTCTCCTGGCCACCTACCTGCGAGGCCTCGGCCAGTTTCTGGCTGTACTCCTGCTCCGTCTGCTTCAGCCGGCTGCTGGCCTGGAACACACACAAAGGACAGCCCCGTTAGCTCAGACACAGGACGTGCACAGACACTTTGCCACCGGGCCCGGGCCTGGCAGCTCCCCCGCACGCCTATCGCCGAGCGCCGGCCCCGCGCCAGCCGCAACGCCCTTCTGCGGCAGCCAGAAACCGCCAGGGCTGGCCTTTCATCTCGGGCCAACTATTCATCACTTAAAAGAGGGGAGAAATTGTACCTCTGCTGCCAATTATTAGAAAAACATAAAGAGTTCTGTGGATTAAAAAAAAAAAAAAAAGAAAAAAATAAAGGAGAGAATGAGTGAGAGTGTGTGTGTGTGTGTGTGGCAGGGGAAAGAGGCAACACACACAAATGAGTTTATCAGGATGAATTTGTTTCTGAACAGAGGGGAAAAATAAGGAGAAAGTCCCAGGCAGAGGCTGCCAGAGTGCAACGTGACATGGGGGACACAGCTTCACCTCTCAGTTCTGTGTCTGCAACTGTCCTTTGTCCCATTGCTCGTCCCTTCCTAGGGAAAGGAACTGAAAATCCACCCAAGATGCAGCTGAACCAGCTTGGACATACAGCTCTTTCCTTAGCCCAGCTTTTTTTTTCACAGCTCAAAGCTAAAGAATGAACCAAACAGAAAACAAGGCTGCTTGGTCATATCAGAATCCAACGAGAAAATATTTCTATATCTGCAGGAAAAATACCTATTTAAGTTTTTTTTTCCTCAAATAATTTAAGTTCAGAAATAATTTGATAATAGTGATATTACTAAAAAATAAATGCAATTTCATTTCGGGAGAGAAACCGGATTTGTATGTTTCTGGCAGAAACCAGCCCAGCCCCACCAGGCTGTCCTCAGGTGAACCGCTCGGCGCTCTCGTCTTCTTGGCTCTCAAACTTGAGGACAGGTGTCTAAGACAAATATTTTCTTAGGGGGGACAGAATATCACGCAGCTGAGTTCTGAAGCAAATTTAAGCTGATTAAGTTTTCAAAATCTATCTGACCTCCTGCTCAAACCTTTGATCTGTCGTCCCGGGTTTTACGGCACCGCATCCAGCGCCCAAACACCGGCTCCCGCCAGCGCCTCTTTGGGGGCTCCACAGAAACCACAGGGGCCCCCAAAGCCTCTGAGCCCTGCGTGGATCCAGCTGCAAGGCTCAGACTCCATTTCTGCAAACACCAGGGATTTCAGGCAGGCAAAGAGCCTTATTGATTTTCCTGGGCTATAAATTGAGGAGCTTAGAGCCGCAGAGCGTTTGCGGATCGTCATGGTAGGGCTGGAATCATCCTCGGCAATCCGGGCAGTTCTGTAAGGTGCAGCTCAGTGTAAGAATATTACAGCCAGTTCAAAGTAATCCCAAACTTTACATGAAATTGCAATTTCAGATCCTGAATCCCTTCAAATTCCAAAATTATGAAACATATGGATGTCTCCATCTGTTTGCTGGTACTAAGGAATCTACTAAAAAAGTTAACCAAAACCAATTATCAAATATGTGCATCATTTTTGGGATAACATTATGGTTTTTTAATAAACAGAGATAATGGCAATACACATTGGTTTAAAACAGCATCTAGAAGAATTCTGGAGCACCAGACAAATTAAATTTCACTTTTTCTCCATTTATCGCTCCAAATTGAACCACAAACACTGCAAAGGCCCATGGTGGGGGTGCATAAATAAAAGGAGTTATCCCAGGGAGCTCTGCCCATGCTCTGTTTCTCTTTGTACTTGGGCTGACCCACGTTAACACTCGTTCCATTGTACTGCACCCTCATTTCAGATGTTTTACCACCCCTGCATGTCATAAAGTGACTGAAACTGCCAGTTTATCTTTAGAGAAAATAAGTAAAAAATAAATTACAGCAACAGCATAAATTACTGCTACTCCCAGAAACGGAGAGGGACTCGTCAGCAAGGCACTGCACAGATCACGTTACAGCTGCTCTCGCTCAACTTGCCTGGGGTAAAAGTCCTCATCTTTCATAGAAGCAGCTTTATAACCTCCTGAACCCACAGAAGAAATCCCAATAAATAATAAAAAACCACTCATGAGTTCCATAAACAAATTAGAATTTGTTTGTTCACACTGAGTGGAATCAGACTGCCCTCTGAGAGACAGGACAGAGGTGATCCAAAAGAAAGATACACCGAATTTCAGTGTTTTATTCCTAACTAAAGGCAAAGAATGGACATCCTACCAGTTTACTTAAAAGGAATTGCAACATTTTATTTTACAATGGCTTTAACAACTTCCAGTTAGCAAAATATTTATAAGCTTTGTCTCCCGGTCACCAACAAACCATAAATTCTTGCATTTACTTCCAGTCCCAAAAATCCATAACTGAGGGGTCTGAATTTCAGAGTATTGAGCTCCCAAAGCTTCCACTGGAGGTGGCACGAGCACATCTAGAGGGGCTCGGGTTGTCTGAAACTGGTGATATTGGCCCTGTGGCACCAAAAACCATGGACACTCCCTGCCAGTCCTTAAGGAGTCTTACAGAAAGGAGAGGGACTTTTCACAAGGGCATGTGGTGATAGGAAAAGGGGGAATGGCTTCCCACTGCCAGGGGGCAGGGCTGGATGGGATATTGGGAATAAATCCTTCCCTGGGAGGGTGTGAGGCCCTGGCACAGTTCCCAGAGCAGCTGTGGCTGCCCCTGGATCCCTGGCAGTGCCCAAAGCCAGGCTGGACATTGGGGCTGGGAGCAGCCTGGGACAGTGGAAGGTGTCCCTGCCATGGCAGGGGTGGCACAGGATGGGCTTTAAGGTCCCTTCCAACCCAAATCATTCCATGATTCTGTGGCTCCTGCTGACTTCAGCTTATCCCTGAGGTCTGTAACACCCAACAGCTCTTGCATCATCACAAACCACACGAGCAGCTCTGATGAAGGCAGAGACCACAATTTACAGCACTGCTCAGCTGAAAAGATCCAGCTCATGGGGCTGCCCGGGCACCCTCTTTTCCACTGCCATCTTTTAACTGCAGAAATACGGAGCTTCTTCTTTCTTAAAACCTGCAACTAAAACTAATTTAATACCTAAAACTAATTTAATACAGGCTTTGCTTTGCAACCAAGGGAGACATAAACCACCTTCCCCGGGGCAGAGGTAGCACTGCTACGCACAAAAAATGCCTTTTTAGTCTTTTTTGTTTTAAGGAATGAGTAAATACACACAGAGCTGTGCACAGGGAACATCACGGGGGATTTACGTCACATTTATCTCAACAAGGAGAAGGTTCACACCGTCCTGGTGCACACACACAGCAGTTTCCTGGGCTCCTTCTTTTCCATCTGGCTGCTGGGTTCATGTGCTGGAGGAAGCACAAGCTGTTTCTGAATTATTTTAAGGGCATTCCCTCCCTTTCAGGTTACGTGCTATTTCAGAAACATAATGAATAAGAATCCAAGTGGAAGGTGAACATTTGGAGGGTCAGCCAGTGTTCATTAAAGTCGAGCTCTTTTTATAGCAATGGGCAGCACTGCAAATAGAGTTAATGGTCTGAAACCAGTTTTCCATGTGCAAGAGGTGGCTGCTGAAATTCCCACTTGGCAGAAGCTTGTCAGAAGTACCAATCGGAATATCCATTTTTATAATGAAAAAGGTTTAAATTGGATAAGCTGCAGAGGAATTCCACTGATTCAAAAATTAACTCCTGTTTAGTTTCACACAGTTAATACATATTTTAGCTAAGAATATCTGATTATGATGATTCTACATGCAGTTATTTTATATTACAGAGCGAGGACTTTTGCATTAAAAAGATGATGTTCGTGTTGCAGTTAATTGGTTTTAAAAACCAACTATAATTCTTTAACAAGCCTTAAAGCATCATATTGTGGTTGTTGAGCAAAACTGCATCGACTTCAACAAAACATTTAACGTAAAAATTAAAACTGTTCTTAGCACTACAGATGTGGTGTCTGAATTAAAGGCTGCTCTTCAAACACAGCCCCGTTTTCACTTTCTCCTTTCATGAAACAGAGCAGCATCAACAGGAGAGCACAGGATCTATGACAGGACCACACCACAAGAGCACACCTTGTCCTACCCTAATTACAAAGTATTTAGGAGCTATTTTTAAGGTATGAGGTGTATCAGAGGGAACTTTTAGTTCCAGTTCTACTCCATGGAGCACAAGCCCTGAACAGCCCCGAGGTCACTCCCGGGTCCATCCGATCCAGCTGCACTCTGGGCTTGGCAGCCACCAGGACAATTCCATCCTCCAGCAACATCCATGGAGGCATTTGGGATGTCCTGGATGTTTAACAAAAATGAAGCTGTTCAGAATCTTTGGAACATTCCAAATCTGTGCACAGTGTTAGATATTGGGAAAAAATCCTTCCCTGGGAGGGTGGGCAGGCCCTGGCACAGAGTGCCCAGAGCAGCTGTGGCTGCCCCTGGATCCCTGGCAGTGCCCAAGGCCAGGCTGGACATTGGGGCTGGGAGCAGCCTGGGACAGTGGGAGGTGTCCCTGCCCATGGCACGGGTGGCACTGGATGGGCTTGGAGGTCCCTTCCAACCCAAACAATCATGGACTAGTGATGGGCTTGGCAATCTTGGGTTTATGGTTGGACTCGATGACCTTAGAGGTCTTTTCCAACCTAAATAATTCCATGTTTCTCTATCTCCCAGCTTTGGAAACAGCTCTCATAACTAGAGTTTTATATGTATATACACACACTCACCACCATATTCACTGACAGAGAAGGAGCAGATTTAAGAACTTTTCTGCTTAGGGTACTAGCTATGAAAGAATCATTTTTCAAAATGCCTGCAACTAGCTAAAAGTGGCCATCCATAAGCTGATCCTCCATAATTAGTTAGATAAAAGTGTAAGCAAACTTAAAAAAAAAAGAAGAAGAAGAAAAAAAAGGAGGAAAAAAATCAAAGGGTGGGGGAAGAAGAAGAAAGAAAACTTGCTTCAGGGAAGAAGCAACTGTTCTCTGATGTGCAGCAAGGAATTTAACATCAAAGAACTAATGTAAATGGGGCCCATTTACCTCAAAAAACAACACAGCACTCCACATTCTGGAATATTTCTATTTTAAGTTTGACAGCATTATGCTTTGTACCAAAATTCAAGATTGTGTAATTTGATAGATGTCAGAAGAAAATGACCTTCAGAACTGCTAACAGTGGCAATCTTTGTTATTAAGTATGTTAAAACCCTCTGTACAATATCTATTTAAACTTCAGAGATCAGCAGATCACCTTTAAAGTTCATCTGATTGTACATAAAAATTCCATTTTGACTCAAAGCCTGAAACATGTATTTTCCTCATGTGCCTCTAATACTGACAGTGGGTGACTTCCTACACCAATACTCCTGTTCTTCCTCCTGCTCTCCCCACCAATCAGACAAAAATGAAAGCTGGATCTCTGTTCAGCAGTGAAAATAGCACACCAGTTCAAATATGTAATCTGAACCACCCAAAAGACCATTAAAAATAGTTGAATACCCAAAATGATGTTAACAGAATAATTAGTCAAGTACCAAATGACTTCAAGGGTTTTGAAAATGAATGATAGAAATCCCAAAATCCTATTAATATTCTATTTTACATTTCACTTTTGGAGGTCTACAAATCTTTTCCTTTTTATTTTTTTCATTAAACATACATCTTTAGGAGAAAAAAACCCTCTCATTCATGTGTGAAGTACTTTTCATTGGGAAAAACCCAAGAATGAATAGAAATGGCTTTGACAGTACCTGCACAGAGAATTGCCTTTCTGCAGCACATTGCAATGCTGTGCTTAATGGGGGCCCACTGAGAAACTGCTTCTGCAAACTGTGCCTTAGGAAAACTCCAAATTCCAGACTTTTCATTTAAACCAACAGAGTCTTTCTAGTAATTCTGAAATTATGCAGAGGAATTAAATACAGGCATTTTTAGCTCTCCCAGAAAGTCTTCTGTGGGACTCCAGCTGCAGGGTGGCTGACGCCCAAGTTACACCAGCCTTACACCAGGACACCTCACACCATTATTACCTTCATCTAAATGGATTTACTGAGCATCTGAATATTCCCCAGCATCACTGATGCTGGTTTCCAGTCAATATTGCTGTCAGCCAAGCATATTACTTAAAACCAACTGGCCTAAAATACAAGCCTTGCATACAAGACAAGGATTTAAAACCAGATTAACAGCCTGGGTTTGCCACATGCAATTGTTTAATGCTTGAACTACCCTTTACAGAAGACAGTACTGGTGAGTGCATCAGGCACTTAAAGGACTGGCAGAGAATTGTGGTTTAATCTGAAGCTGTTCTGGGACGTTTTGCCAAAAGACTGCTGGGTGTGATAAGCTCTGGGCTGGGATCACGGGCAGCACAGGCAGCACAGGCAAGGTTAATAAATTTTTGTTTGATTTACTCTCATCAATCATCTGTGAGATGACTTTCGGTGAAATCAGTGGTGTGTTTTGTGGTGACAGAGATTCCTGCCAATGAAGAGATTCAAATGATCATCACAGATGTCCCTGCTTCTCCTCTGCCATCCATCACACCGGGCAGCTGGGTTTGAGATTTCTCAGTAACTTCCTATTCACACCAACTTTTGGGTCAGGTTTTATGTTATGGCACAATTCTTCCTACAGCTCAACACTCAAATGAGATGGAGTAAAACTGGCCAAGATGGGGAGACTGCAACACTCTCCACTTTAGGGTCCCTAAATCACAAATACATTCCTGGATTACCATTTTTGATATTTCCTGGTTTTCTTCTGTTCTGTCCAACTAAACAAAGATGGTTATTTAAACTGGGTTTCAGGCATTGTATCAAAAGTGGTGGCATGTTCTTTTTCAGAGCTCTAACAAAGAAAACGTGCACCCAACAGGAATGATCTGAGCTTTGACAAGCTGCCTTTATCCCTGAGAAACAGTGGGCACTCTGCTGTGCAGGCAGCTCACTCCTCTCCCCCACTCTGACATAAAGAATTTCCCAAATCACTCAGCCCAGATGGTTCTGGTGCCCACACAGCAACACCACGAGGGGACAGGCTGTGAAACATCTTTGAGGATGCAAGTCAAAGCTAAAGCTTCCTCCACAAATAGAAGGCAACAGCCCCGAGATGTGACACTGATCCACGACTTGACTCAGTTAAAGGCTCTTTAATCTGAGCTTTACAAAATACGATTCTTTCAGAAATTGGAGATTTCTGAGACCCAGGCACTTTATCATTACTTATCAGCTAAATTCACAAGCCTTGATTTTTGCCAAGGAGGGACTTTAAGGTTCCTGAAAGAATTATAAAGGGATAAGAATGAGATTTTTGGTTTTTAGATTCTGCATTGCTGTTTTAAGTTGAATTTTGTGGCAATAACAAGCATTAATAATAAGACAATGAGTAGAACAAAGTTCTACATATGTATCATTTAAAGACAGAATCTTTGCTATTAAATAGAAGAAAAATTGGAAACAAAAGGACAAACTCTGTAGCCCTGAATTAACTCAGTACCACTAAATTAACCCAGTATCACAAAGTTAACTCAGTATTATGAAGTTACATCATGAGACGAGAGCCTAACAAAAGTTAAGCTTCTACAGTTGGAAAGACAGACACTGAAAATACGACCAAATCCCCCAACAAATCTATGATCTGAAGCCATCAGTGCTCCTTAGCAAGATTATGCTGGATTACTTTTTGTAGTTTTAAATACGACAAAGCTTCCCCAAAAGAGCGACAACTTCCCGGAGCCAGAACACGTTACTGAGCCGAGGAGAAACTCCCCACGTCCAGCAAAGGCCCAATTAAAAAGAAAATTGAATATATTGCTCAATCATCAAAGCAATTAACAACATAAATAAGGCATTGCAAGACTCTTAACATTCCCAATGTTTAATTATTTATCTGTTCTCTGTCCTGCAGCTGTAGGTCAGAATTAGCTGAACTAACTCTGAACTAAATACAGGAGAACTCTTTTGGGGATTTGTACCTTATTCATTTTCAAGCAAACATTCAAATTCATTTCAAATTCACACAAGAACTGCAACAGTTTCACCTAAATCAGATTTTCTACAAGTTAAACACCCCTCCTACACTCAGATGTGATTGTGAAAGTACTTTGATCTCTGTTCCCAAATTTATTGCTCTGTGTAATCCATGACAAAATATAATGTGATTTACTGTATCTCTATATGACAGCCCAGCAGCTGACAGAACTTAATAATTTAGCATAAGAAAAAAACCCTTCTGGCACCAAAATATACAAATCATAATTGAGGCACTTTAGTATCACGTTACAATGAAGCACATGCAGACTGATCATAAGAACTTCAAAACAATTAGAATTCTTTCTCACCCATTTAATGAAGGTGGGTTTTACTCCGTGACATGTTCTGCAGCTGTAAGCAAGTCATTTTGGAGCACTTTTCTTTCTTCATATTAATGACTCTGAAGGACTAATAACATTGTTTTACCCCTTCCCTATTTCCCAAACACTCCTTCTCCTCCAAAAACAAGAAAAAAAGCCACCTGCAGCTTTTCTCTATTATAATTATAATGATATGAAGAAAGAGTAAATGAGTGTAAACAGTGTCTTCAAATTGTGCCAGAATTTAAATACGCAATTGTTATGTTTTATATTAGTTTGGTCTTGATCACTGAGCTTTTTTTCTAAATAAAGCTATTTGGAAATCTGATTTCTTTACGGTGCTGACCTAAGCAGGGGTGTGATGGACACGTTCTGTGGGGCACCTTTTGCAGTGGCTTGTGCTGACTCTGGGGTTTGGGGGACTTGAGAAACTCTTCGTGCAAAGGATGCATCACCCCAGAAACTTCCAAACTAAGTAAGAATGTGGAACTCGTGGATACAGGAGAAATTTCTGCTTCTAATTCCAAGGACCAAACACCAGTTACTGCTGTTTGCACAGCCAAAGCCATGGAGGAGCCCCAGTGAAACCAGCAGTGATGGCTGCAGGGACTGGGAGCCAGGAGCAGGGAATCCTTCCTGTCACACCTGACCTCGAACCCAGACCTCACTCAATAATTCTGAACAAATCTAAGAATGAATTGGCTGAGTTGTTAAAATAAAAAATCCACCAGCAATCTCACATTCCAGTCAGCAATGTTTTCCAAATGTTATCTCGTACCCAAGAATGTAAGGGTAAGTAAAATTGGTAAATTAGAGAAATTTGTACCTACAAGCAACCAGCCTTTTCCAAGACACAAGGTATTGGGAAAAAAGGGAGAGTGTGAGGTCATGATTCAATTGGGATTTTAAAAATATTTAATCAAGCTGAAATAATAAGCAATTGTGTATTACAAGATAAAGTCAGTGTGTTACAGGTTGTTTGGAGAGTGAAGAAAGGCTTGGGAAACGCTTGAAAAAATAACTACAACAGTTGTTCTGCCACTGCAAAACCTCAGCATTCACCTTATCCACCATCCCATGACTTTGTGAGTCTTGATCTTATGAATTCACTCCAAAGGATAAAACCTGGCAGTTCTGGAACTGAGAAGAGGCAGCGTGTGCCCAGGTGCTGCAGAACGAGGAGGGGTGATTGGACACACACGTGAAAAAGAAAGGAGACAGAGACAACAAAAAACCCCCACCTGTGAATGCTTCTTCAACAGATATTTTAGATTAATACCAGTTGGTTAAAAACCCACCAAACCCTAAAAAACCCAGGCAAACTTCTCCAACAACTACCCAGCTATAATTGATAGGACAGGACATGAGTAAAGTGTGCTGAAGGATGGGCCATATGACCAAGCTCCAATTTTAATCGTATCAGTCCTTGCCCTGCTGACAGCCATCTTTTTAATTCCACATTTTGTCATAATTCATCATTTAGCTCTTGTCTGGTTCTCATTTCTTAACAGGATTGCTTCAACCACTTTCATTTTTAACCCTGTGGTGCTTTCTGTGAATGCAAATAAAGGTGCTTGGCCTCCCTTCAGACATTAATGAAGATATTCAATGCTGAGCCTGTTGCTCATGGGTGCACTTCTTTTTCCCCACAGTGACAGTCATACCAACTTCTCCTGGCTCCTAACTCTGGAACCAGATTTATAAATACAGTTAATGAGCAGACATCTGACCTGTTGCTTCTGGTCTGTTTTTTCTGAGTGTTTATTTATTCTTTTTTTTAAGAGATGGAAGCAGAGTAACTCTGTGAATAACTGCAGCTCTTGCTTTGAAACATCTCCAGTAGGGAGAGGGCCATAAATTCTGTTTAGTCTTATTTGAGTGAAATATCCCTGAGATGATTGTACCATCTTTTTCTTCATGTTTGGCTCTGTTGATTGAAGACTCTTCCAAATGGCTCTCCTGAGGGATGATGCAATTCCTGTGACCATGTTCCTGGTCCATCATCATCCTGCTTTTTCTTTGGAGGAATCAGAAGGAGCAGTGCAAAAAGGGACACACTAGAGAGGAAACTGGTTTTTAAAAGATTTGTTGAAAGCTACTATGAAGGCAGATTAAATAATCTGCGTTTTTTGTGCTAATATACATTATAAATATTTTCACTATCTGAAATACATTTCTTCTTGATCTTTTGGCATTATGTTTTGCTTTTACTTGATCTTTTGGCATCACATTTCTGGTTTTGCTAGATTTTCTCCAACAAAGCCAAAGTACTATGCTCATTTTTATTAATGTTAGTTGGTGAATCACTATCACTGTGTCAGAAACGTTCAAGAGCCAGATGTAATTTAATGTACACAGGCTCTACAAAACAAAAACAATAAAAATATTACTGCTCTGGAACAGAGAGATAATATCATAGACAATAGTTCTTGGATTATAATGAAAAAAAATTAAGAGACTTGGGAAACATCCAACTCTTCTTGGTAAAAATTGGAGGCTCTTTAAATTATTCATAGCTGGGGCCTAAGCTAAATAATTGATGTAATAGACTCAAAGCAAGTTTAAAAAAACGGCACATCTGCAACTGGTAGAGATCCTGACTGCATTCAGCAAGGACACAAACATAGGTTTGCATTACAATTAGACACAATTTAATGAGATCATTACACTTGGGAAGAATACACATCCACATTTTATGGTTGACCTATCTGCCCCCATGTAAACAACCAGGGAATCACTGCAGTGAGTGTGAAAACAGCTCCTCTGAGGGCTCCCACAAACAAAGTTATCTGCAAGTGTGGCTGCAGTCTTCAAGTTAATGAAGTGAAAGGTGTCAGATCAAAGTTCCATCGCATCCAGTCCTCAGAAGGTCTTAGGGACAAAGATGGAACCATTTTGGGTGTTAATGAAATGTGGAGTTGGCAGAGAGGAACCAGAGCTGGAGAGACAGGACTGAGAAATGTGAACTCATGGAAGGCACGGAGGGCTTGTACTTTAGGAGCAGCAGTAACTGCTATGGGGAAACTCAATACTTTTAACCAAGTATCTCTTGGAGTATCTTTCATCTCAGAAGATGTCATATTCTTTCCCTTCATCTTCTATTTCTTTGCCAGTGCTGAACAGTGTGACATCATCTGCAACAGTGCCAGAACAGATACTGTGAATCACAGATATTCCTGCACATGCAGCATGAAAACATGCCCAAGGAGGTACATCCAACTGGGCTGGGTGAGGAACTAATCCAGCATCACAGAGCTGGATGCTGAAGCAGGGACTGAAATGTTCTCTAGGGCACATTATCAGTACCTTATTTGAAAATTATATGCAAGAAGTTGCACAGAAAATAAGTATCCAATTACAGGACACTGAAAAGTTTTGAAAAGGGCCCCGTTACAAAAACATTAAATTGCAACAAAACTGTTATTTAGAATAATTATTCCTAATTAGGGAAGTGGCCACTTAAACAGTGACCCTAATTTTAAGGTCCCCAAGCATCTTAGTTTTATGTGGACTTCACACCAGGTACAGGTGAAGTGATTGCAACAGGTAAAAACTGTAAACATCAGATTTGATTTAAAATCACAGAAACCTCAGAGTACAACTAACATCAACATCTTTAAAGCCCACAAGCAGGATCTGCATGGCTCTGGCCAGGTTTTAGGCCACCTTGGAGTCCCATCTCTCCAGAGGGAACCACTTCACAGCTTACTTCCATCAGAATGATTGCAGCCCCAAAACTTAAGTGTTTAACTCGTTTTTGGGTTTTTTTTGACTACAGCTTTGTCCTGTAATCAAATATCATGTGTGTTCAGTACAGTCAATACACAAAAATGTAAATTACTTCTCCACAAGAAAAGCAGCACTGAAAGAGAATTAGATGTTCCTGGAACCTGCATAAAACTTCAACAGAATGAGTCAAAATATCTATTTAAATATAGAAAAGAAGTCAATAAAAAGCTAAATGTTGAAAATTATTTAAAGAGAAAAAAAAAAACAACCCATCATCATATTCTCCCACTCCAATTTACTCATGTGTGCTACTCAAAGGGATTTTTTTTACGAGATATTTTCAGTGCTCCAAGGTTGCTTCCTCTGAGCATTGTTAGCCTGTCCACTGCTCTGCTCGGGCCGTGCTGAATGCTCATTTCCTCTGCCAAGAAAATCCCACAGAACCTTACAAACAGCGGCGGCGGCCAAGCCCCACATCTGCACACACTCAGACTTTGTCTCCTGCTCCCAGCCCTTCCTGGCAAACCCGGGAATGCTCCGAGCTCTGTGCAGCCCCCTGCACCTGGGGGAGGAGTGCCCGTGGCCCCAGGGCTGCTGCAGCACCCTGGAGCTCACCTGGCCCTGGAGCTCACCCGGCCCTGGAGCTCACCTGGCCCTGGAGCTCACCTGGGCCTGGAGCTCACCTGGCCCTGGAGCTCACCCAGGCCTGGAGCTCACCTGGGCCCGGAGCTCACCTTGGCCTGGAGCTCACCCGGGCCTGGAGCTCACCTGGGCCTGGAGCTCACCCAGGCCTGGAGCTCACCTGGCTCTGGAGCTCACCCGGGCCTGGAGCTCACCTGGGCCCGGAGCTCACCTTGGCCTGGAGCTCACCTGGGCCTGGAGCTCACCTGGGCTTGGAGCTCACCTGGGCCTGCCCGAACCAGGCAGCAGCAGAGCCCATCTCCAGGTCTGTGTGCTCCCAATATCACACAACCCTGGGATGCTCGGGGTTGGAAAAGGCCTTAAAATCATCTCATCCCACCCCCTGCCATGGCAGGGACCCCTCCCACTGTCCCAGGCTGCTCCAGGCCCCAATGTCCAGCCTGGCCTTGGGCACTGCCAGGGATCCAGGGGCAGCCACAGCTGCTCTGGGCACCCTGTGCCAGGGCCTGCCCACCCTCCCAGGGAAGGATCTTTTCCTAATAGTGTGAAACACCGCAAAAAAAAGATCCTAAAACTTTGGTCAGCTCAACTAGGTATGTAGAGAAAATGCTGAGAACGCATCAATATCTTACAGGAGCAAAGCAGGAAACAACATGCACAATCCTGAAAATGTCCCAGGAATCTCCAAAAGACACCAATCCTGACCAGCCCTGAAGTGTAAAGGGGATGCTCAGGAACCAACACTACAATAAAGAATGTCCCAGCTTTAAAGCTGAGATTTTTAAGCAACAGAAAATTACAGACCTCAATAAATCATGTGTCCCTAAGTATCGAAAAGCTGTCTACAAATGCCACCAAATATTTAAATGTTCAGTGTGCCTGTAATGAAGACTCTTCCTTCCCCTGTCTCTGCCCCTCACTCTCCTCCTTCCCATCCCCACGGCAGCAGGACCATGGGGAGGGCAATGCCAGAGGAATCCTGCATCTTCCTCTACCCATTTGTACTTTTGTTTTTCTCGTCACTGAAGTATGAATCATTTCTTTTTCATTTCCTCACAGCCACATTAACAGCAGTCCACAATGACACAAAGAAACACAATCCACACAGAAATCAACATTATTCACAGAGCAGATCACAGAGGAATGAGATCCCTCACTTGAGAATGGACTGACCTTCAGAAAATCTGGACAGTCAGATGTGCCACGCCTAAACTGTGAAATTCAGCTTCCCTTTGGATTTTTAAGCAATATCCACAGAATTGGCACCAAAAAAAAAGGAAATTTAGAGAACAAATTTTTCTCCCATATTGTCCTAAATTTCAAGGTAACAAGATCTGGTAGAAAATATTTTCAAAAACAAGTTTCAAGGCTCATGCTGTAATTAAGATGCTTTTTTCCCCCTCTTGGATAAAATCACCTTCATCAAAGTTCTGTGGAGTGTAATAGAACCAAGACTGGAACTAAATTAGCTGAAACCATTACTTTTGAGCTTTAAATGAAATTTACGCTTTAAGCTCTTCGAGCTTTGGATTTTGTGGCCAGTTTCCACAGTTCTACAATTGCAAGACAGGAATGAAACAGAATGAGGAAATGGAGATTTGAAGGTAATGCCAGGTATTTTCACACATCTGTGAAAGACTTTTCAACAGAGATACATTTTTCTTTTCCCCTCCTATCTTTTACTCAACATGTGCTCTTCAGATTAGGGTAAAAATAGGGAAATAGGTTAAAGGAAAAAAATACAATAGCATTTAATATAGCTTAAAATTAGCAAATTTTTTGAAAAATAGAAAAAAATCAGACAAATTAAAGAAAACCAGTATTTCTGACAGAAATGACAATTCAAGACTATTAAAGATATTGCCCTATGAAGGATTATTTGTAACTTTAATTTGAGCATGTAAAGAAGTTAACTTTTCTTTTGCTATACTACACATGTAAAAAAAGATCAAAGAAAGAAAAGAATTGAGATTCAAATTCCATTTTTAAGCAAAAATGACAATGTCTTCCTGAGTTAAAATTAATCCTTTAATGATGAATTTCAAAGGTTTAAATACTTTCTGTGACCTTGGCTTTAAATAATTATGCCAAGCAGAGCTTTCCTTACATTCAGAAAAGATTCTGAATTGTTGATCACAGCCATTTTAATGGCTTCAGGCTGGCTGATTTCCAACATAATCCTCCGAATGCTCTTTAAAATTACAGACCAAGAACCTGACGCAGGTAAATGAAATGTCACTTGCACAAAGGCTGCTCAAACACTCCGTGCAGATTGTTAATTTGTGCCACTGCACATCCCCTTGCACGAAAATGTGTGATTTAGTGCCTTAATGCAACATATAAAAGATACTTCAACAACTATCTGCTTACACACACACAGAGTCTACCATAAATATTTAGTAGGGCTTTTTTGGTTTAGCTTTTGAAATAAAACTTGCATGTTTTAGCTCCCTAATGTGGGGAAGTACTTGAATTCAAGACATGGGTCCAAGGGATGCTCAGCAAGCAGGGATGTGGGCAGTGACCCCACAGAATAGAACAGGAGGGAAGCCTTGATCAATCTGAAACATTAATTTCTATTTTCAAATCTTACTTAAAAGAGTCCTTTCTCACTTGATGTACACAGGCAAAATTAGACCAGCCATTGTGGCAACCAGACACAATTTCCTTGCACTCTGAGCCTGAGTTTTTTCCTCCTTCAGAGCTCACCCTTTTCTTAAGGGAGAAAAACCTTGGGCAGAGCCACCCTTTCCACTGTCTCTCTTCCTGCAGAGGGAGATCAGCCTGCTCCTGGCTGCCTTTACCTGTGAAATGCCCTGTGTTTTTAGAGTGCTGTGCCTCCTGAGCACCTCGTGGCACCTTCTACCCCTGCTGCAGGTGCTGCCCAGCCCCGGCGTGTCCGGAGCAAAGGTTTCCATCACAGAACCACAGAACACCCCACACTCATGCTGTGACTCTGGCATCCCATGCTCTGCATCTCACTCAAGTGACCCCTGAACATTTTTCCTTAGGGAAGCTTTGCTCAGCTGACCTTTGGGCTGATCGCTCCCCTTCTGCCCCACTGCTCTTTGTGAATCCCTTACCTTGTCCAAGGCCGCCTCTGTCTCTGCCGTGTGCTTCTTTTTCAGCTCTGATATCACTTTTTCCATCTCCACCTTCACGCTGCTCAGCGTTGCCTCCATGTCCCGGGCTGCCTTCAGCTTCTCCTCGTCCCTCTGCAGGCTCAGGTCCAGCAGCTGCTGGTTCCGCAGGGCGTTCGCCTGAATCAGCTCTTCCCTCAGCTTGCTGATCTGGCTCTCCAAACCAGAGATCACCTGAGAGAAAGAGCAAACACAGTGACAAAACCCAAACCCACAACACAAAACCACTTGGTTTTCTCTGATGGGCTGTTAGCTGGGGCAGGAGCAGACCCAAAGGATGCTCTGTGCCTTTTCCTGGCTTCTCTTCTGGCTCTTCCCTTTCTCTTCGTGCACACAGACAGCTCCTCCTGCCCAAAGCATTGGTAAGATGGACATTTTTGGAGGAGAAGTTGAGTGTTTGGCATATAATCACTACATATCCTATCCATGCCTTCTCTGTTTATCCTTCAGAAGTGACCTGCTGCCTTCTAATGAGCTATCAGAGTATCATCAATCATTTATCAATGGCTGCCTGCCCCTGATGAGGGGAGACCAAGGGGGAGGCATCAAAGTGACAGGGACAAAGCTGTGTCACTCCTAATCCTACAGAATTCACTCAGCTACCTTACTTTACTTTACATACACACCTATTACTTCAGATTACACTTGCATGTAACTCTCACTAGTTATTTTTCTAGCTCCATTTCTTCTGTGGTTTCTTCACTGAGGTACAGGAGCCCCACACCTGGGACACAAAGCACTGTCCTTACAGCTAAGAGTGATGTGTGACACTGAAAGCACATGCACGTTTCCATTCATAAATGTAATTCTGAAAATGAGCACTTCCACTAGAAAGCTCACACAGGATTTCCCCCTTTGTCCTCCCTGTTTCACAAGAAACTTTGCAGTTCCCTGGAATTCTTTCACAGAGGATGTGACAATACTGACAGCAGAAATTGATGTTCTACCAAACAGGTGCAGATGACTCAGCTCAAGCTTATTAAAGGTTTCACAAGAAAAATCTGAGGAAAAGCAGTGTATATTTAAAGTTCCCATTGTCCTGGAATGCCAGTTACTGATTCTAGAGCTCTGAACTGCTCTTTCTCTCCAGCTGCTATTTTTCTTTGTCAGACATTTTTAATACACTGTCTGTACTCAGCTAAACCATCTATTTGCAGGCTCTGAGAACCACATTACTACAAAACTTTGAAAAGGAAACATTTGTTTCTGACCAAAGTTGGGACATGAATGACTATCAGATCTATTGCCTTGTACATTAATCTCCCAAGACAGATTCCTATAAATACTGTGATCTGAGAGAGGAAAAAAAATCAAGGCTTGAAAGTTTGCCTATTTTTCAAGCTATTTGAACTATATGGTGTAATAAAAGACGTCTTCTCCCCTCAAACCTTCAGTTTGTCCTTCAGCTATCACAGCTGTAACATGTATTAAATAATATCATCCATCTCAGAAACTTATTTTGCTTCCATGCTTTCTTAATTACTCATTGGCATTAGTCCCTACTATGTCAAAGGTAAGGTTGTGTGGATGGTGGGGAAGGAATGAGCACGTCATTTGTGTACAGAACTCTAACACAGGCCACATATTTCAGCCCTATCAGCATTATCTCAAACACATGTTTCATATACTGTAATCTGCACTAGATCCTTTCCTTCCTTTCCTGAGCTTTTCCTCTACACATGTTTAATTTCTTATTAAATCTGTATACAGACTGAAAATGTAAAGTAAGTCTCAGTATATAATTATAATCCGCAATGTACTTTTATAATTCTTTCGGAAAATGATTTCATCTCGAGATCACAAGAACATGACAGCCTGCCTGGCTTTTCCTTACCCAAAGCAGCACTAACTCAGTGAAGATAAGAGCTGCAATTGCCAATGGATGATATGGTCTGAGTTCCAAACTGACACATGGAGAATGTGGGGTTTTTAACAGCTGCCCCAGTGCAAGTCCTGCCTGGAATAGTCACAATTATCTTTTAATCTGTGAGAGTTCTTTTTGAAAGCTCATTCCCCCACTTCCCTTCTTTTTATTCTCTTATGATTATACACTCTTTTCTATTTTAAAATAAAAAACTTCCTTTAATCATACCCCCAACATACACACATAAGTGAAACTAAGGAATTACATTGCTCAGAACCTCTCTAAAAAGTTTGTTAAAATATTTAGGACAAGAAATCAAGGCTAACTTTTTATAATACAAGGAAAATTCATTCATAAATGACATTACAAGCCAAAATAAAGACTGGGTGAATTCCTGACTCAACTGTTACACCTTTTAAGCTTTACTTCATTCTTTATTCAATGGTTCTTATACAAAGTCATCAGAAAATGAAACACAATCCAGTGTTTTCTGTAAGGAGAAAGTAACAGCTCTCAGCCTTCAGAGCCAAAACTGGGGACAGCCGACAGTGAGCTGAATGTTATAGGTAAAGTAACAGTAATTAATATGCAAAGGAGCATTAATGTTGGACCTAATAGATGGCAAAAGCAGATTTGGTTCTATTAGGGAAGAAGAAAGAGACTGAAGACGGGGTGATGGCAGCGAAACTAATATGATTAAAGGAGTCCCTTTGGAGCAACTTCACTGCGAGTAAGATGATGTTAAGAGACATCTAATCTCTCCAAAGTGACTGGAAAAAGCTTATATTGGGGATCACAGACACAGTTCTTGTCAATTACTTTCAAATAAGTCCAGTTCTCACAGCCAGATTAGTTTTTCCCATAAACAAAGTCGGGGGCAGAAGCAGCTTACGCCCGAACAACTCAGCGCCTGAGACAACTCTGTGTGACACGGATATCTCCCAACTGCTGCAGGAAATGAATCCCAAACTTTCCAGCACTAAGACTCTGCTATTCCACATGCCAGCTTTAATAAACTATTATTAGACTTAAATGTAGGCAAATTGGAGAAAAAAAAAAAGCCCCAAGATGACTTAATTCTCAGTTGCGAAAAATCCGTGAAATATAAAACTGATGAGCAACTGTGTTTTCTTGACGATTCTGTGGGAAAATAAAAGCTGCAGTTACAAAATCTCACTTCTCAGGCTCAAGATCTGAGGGCAGGATGGTTTCTTTGTAACACTGAGTCCTCCTTCTCAGTATTGGTTTCTCAAATTCTCCTCTGGCTGCCCAAATCTCCGTTTGGGAACCAAATGGTTTCCACGGTCCAAACAACTGCCTGAGTACAAGAGCTGCTGTGAGAAAAACACACCTTAAACACCCCATCTAAGCACATTATTATTGTGCTAAACAAGGATTAAACATAAGAAATAAAGGCTGACAGTATGTAACAGGGGCAAAATGTTACTGCCACTTGCTGCCTTTTCTGGATCAAAGTGTTGTAGTCTCTATTTCAGTTGTGTGGGTACGAGCACATGAAATAAGAGAGATCTGTATCTATTTTAGAAAGGATGCAGAAGTTTGTAGCAATTCCCAGGATGGCCATGCCACAGGAACATGCCCCAAACAGGGAAGCATTTTAGAAAATGACCATTAATCCACATACAGGACAACAAATAGAAAGACAAGACCAGCTTACACAGTATCCCAAATGGAACAAAAATACAAACACATAACCTGTGTGACAGAGTAGAGATTTCATGTGAGTTTATATGACATACTTGTATGTCCCTTAGATGAAGAAACTACTGGCCTAGGTGGTGATTTCTATTTCTGTTTCAAAGAAATAATTTAGAATTCTAACTAAGAATATCTGTGCTGAAATAGTGTCATAAAAAGGGTGGGTCATAAGCCCACAGCAATTTGCCTGCAGGGAAAAAATAGACTTGAAAGAAAAAGAAGAAGGTTGGTCACTCACTTTGGCCTATTTAAAATGCCAATAAATGTACTGTGTGTTATTTGGAAGGAAAACATGTGCTCTTAGTTTTAAAAAGTAAATTGCATAAGAAAATACAAAGTTGGCAAAAAGTTTAAATTAAAATCTGTTGCTGATGTCTGAAACTCTGCTCCACTTACAGGCAACAGGGATGAGAAATGGACCGAATGACTACGGACTAATTAAAAACAATAATAACACAAATTCCCTTTATTTTTTAGGAGCTCCTACTTCACCCCCATGAAGCATTTCCTCGGATGAGTTTCTGAGGAAGAGGCTGGAGCATGACAGCATCCTCACACTCAGGGAGCTCGCTGTCTGCCTCCTCTCAGTGCATTACACACCAAACCACATCCACCCATCGCCCCGCTCAGCCCCAGCGCCCAGGGCATCCTAAAGTCACAAAAACGAGGCAGTGCAGAGTTAAGATGAAATGCACTCCCGATTTATTCCCCAAGGTGCAGATCTAGAGTCACTGAGGTGTTGCTCCAGCAGATTTCCAGTAAGTGACTAAGATCTCCCAGCAGATGAAGCTGCAGTAACCTCACTGCTCTGCCTTGCCGGGAGCTGCTGGAACAGAGCATCGCTGTTAAACACCCCTGCACTTCTCAAGGGGCTCCCGACAACTCTTCAAACTGAGTTTCAGAAGTTTTCTGCTGGGCTAACTTGGCTCCAGTCAGAGATGACTGCACAGGGCTCGCTTTGCTGTGTTTCATTCTGCTGGCATGTAACATTTTAAAAAACCCTACAGTAACTTCCCCCAGAACCTCTGAGCAGTAGCATGGACTAGGCTGGGTGACCCCAAAGATCCTCTCCAGGATAATAACCTCAAATATCAGCCTGTAAGTCACAGCCCTATTTGACCACAGATAAGCAGCTTCTGCCTCTGCGTGCCAAGACCTTCTCAGCATTTCCTCCTCTGGAAGAAGACTAAAACGAGCAGGGTGTGCTGTCAAACATCAGCTGGGCCCTTCTGAAAGGGACGTTTGTCCCTGTGTGCCTTGCCACGCTGCCCTGGTGTGACAGTGAGGGATGAGGGATCCAGAACATTTGGTATTGGGCACTGGATTATTTCTGAAGGGAGAGCAGTCCAGCCAAGGGAAAGGCAGTCTGCAGCAAAAACAAATCTCACTTTGATGATGAAGAAGCGAAAGGAAAATAAGGAACGAAGGAGGAACTCCCAGTGATTCAGTGGTGACAATGACTCCCTTTTTAGCCATGATCAGTGCAGTGTCCCAGAAGAGGGGGATGAAGTGTCCTGGCCCAGCCACCCAGCAGCTGGTGGCACATTTACTGTACAACACCTCAGAGGGGATTATCTGCTGGAACTGGGAATCTGAACGACTTCAGCATTCTTGTGAGTAAACAAAGCTTTATCAACTGCTGGGAAACAGATCATACAAGTTTCTCTACCATCACAAAAACAACCAATGCATTTCACATAAAAGAAGTCTGAAAAATAAACAAATATTTGCAGCTCTAAGCTTAGAAGAAAGTGTAGCTGTAAGAACTTCAAATGTGTGTAATGTTGATTTGTGTTTAGAACAAAATTGGTTTATATTAATGAGTTTTTCTACTGCAGCTTCTGCAAGGGACAACAATCTTCCTCTTAACTGATCTTATTCTGGTTTTCAGGAACTATGCTCATGAATTTTACCCTCTGGACCCTGCCAGCCAAGGCCCAGGCACAGTCCTAATGGCTTTCTGATCTTTTTGTCCACAAATCATCCTACTGAATCTGACTCACTGGTCCCAGTATACCTGCTTTTCTCCATGCCAAAGGAATTCCAACTGGCCAGTCCAGCCAGCTGGCAGCTATTTGTGGCTCCTTTGTGATGAACACAATCATGTCCACTTAAACAACTATATTAAAAAATACTTTCTATACCATGGCAATTTCAATTAAAATATGTAAAGAATTTATCATCCTTTTTCTCTCGTGACTCGTAAAATCAGCAATTTGTCAATATTATGAATCCTTCAAAAGATGAGATTTCATTTGCAAAGAAAACCAGTGGCACATTATCACACGGGTAATGATGTGGCAGAGCACAAATTAGCAGGGATAAGTAATAAACAGCTATTTAGCTTTCACAGCACAATCTATTACACTGTCAAGTTTAAATGCCTTTTGGGTAAGAACACACAGGCCCATAAATGTGGTATTTAAGGGAGCAGATAAAGGAAATGGTGTGAAATGAAGTGAAAATGAACAACAGTTCAATGACGAGAAGGTTGGGCTCAGTTCCTAAGAGCACTGATCATTCCAAGAACATGGGGCTGTGCAAGCCCTTCCAGGGAAAATCCTGGAAATTAGCACCCCCACCATTATAAATAGTCCTGGTCAGTGGTCTAGGACTTCAGGGTAACACTAAAATATCAGCTTCAACACTCAGAGATGCACGTTATTGTATGTTTAGGTAGTATTTTGTGCATACTGAAGTGTTCTCGTTCTTGAGGGGAAAAAACTTCTGTCCAGAACGTTGGTGCTATTGCAGAGCTTCTTAAAAAGGAGCCATCTTCATCCTATTTATATATATTTCTCTATATATATCCTGTATGTGACTACATTGCAGTGATGGGGTGAAGTTATTAATACACTCATAAGTGAAATGTTCTCACTTTATAAATCAGGTTGGATACGACCAAGTTTAGGTCCTGGAGGAAAACTTAACACAACACAAAGCTGCAGTCCCTAACCTGCACTGCACAGCACACAGGGAGGGGCAGAGCTCGAGGCTCAGACATGAATGTCCAGTGTCAAAAAATCCTCAGTAACAGCAGTGCAGGTGGCAACTAAGGGCGAGATGTGTGCAGTTCAGTAGGGTCAGACCTCAATCCCCATATCCCAGGATTTATGCAAAGGTCTATCAACTCCATCTCCACACAGCCTCAACTTCTCTCACCTTTGCAAATGTACCTCTGACATCTCTCTTGAAAACACCCACTGGGATTTGTGAAGGGAGGTGTTGAGCTGCTAACTTACATATTTATTTTATTAATTTTAATGGCATTAAGCTGCTTTTAAAGGTCAAACCTCCTTGGCAAGATTCTTTATTTGGGCTATTCCAGCAGTGTGCAAGCTCTGAAAAATGCCTCTAACATTTGTGAATCTGATAAAAGTTTATTCCTACTAACCCTGCTTATCCTGTATCTACCAGGGGCTCAGTTTGGGGTGGGGACTGCTTTAACACCACCCTACCTGTCCAGTGATGCTGGAGGGTAAACCCCACTCACCTCTGGTATCCAAACCATGGCCAACACCCCCTTCACCACAACTCCTGCACTGAACATCATCCCAAGGAAGGTCCAGCACCCTTCAAGACTGGATTTTACTTTTCAGCAATGTATTTGCTCTGTCTTGTTTAATTCTGTTAAGCATTTCCTGAAACACAGTGAAAGTGTTGACTCATGAAGAACAATAGTTACCTTCTGCTTAGCTCCATTTCCAGTAAAATTAATGAAAAATTATTCTACCCGTGTCATTCCTACAAATGAATACACTTAGGCAACAATTAACAGGTAATTCAACCCCCAAATTGTTCACTGACTTTGCCAGGTGTTTCTGAAGACTAAAAAGAAACAAGCAACACACAGGTATCAAAGAGCCAGTAGGAAAAGTCACACTGAAAATACTGGCCTCACTCTGGTTTCTACATCTTAGAAAGGGGCAGCACGTTTTTGAGATCTGCTATGACATGGCATTAAACAAAATACAAATTTTGATGTTTTTTTTCCCAAAAGAAGTGCACTGAAATAGATCTGGACTTTTACAGAAGCCAGTCAGCTGCCTAAATCCCAGTTAATGTAAATGGCACTTAAGCTACAAACTGGGCTTAAAAAAAAAGGAGAGGGGGAAAGAAAGAATGAAAATCAGACATCCATTGGAACAGCTCCACAAAGAGCTTAAAATTAACGGAGCTTATTTCGATTTCTTAATTTACATAAGTACATTTGATTCCAATTTAGTTAACAGCAGCTAGAAAGCAGAACTTCATCTAGGTTGGTTATTGTCACTGCCTTCCCAGCAAAATGAGTTTCAGTCAAAGGGAAGAACCTCGAGCTTACACATGTAACAAAACAATGCAGAGAACTGGTGAGCCAAAGGATTACTCACCAAGTTGAAATTGAGATAAATGTAAATACATTTTCCATTTAACTGTTCTAAGACCTGTAACAGACTTGGCCCTCTTGCCTGGAACACTGATCCAGAGCAGTTTCTTCTTCCCTGATTTATTGTATTTGCTTTGAAACAGATTAGTGAGACAAAAATTAAAAATTCTGCCTTCTTTCTCCTCTCCTTTTATCTGATGAAAGCAATGTTTACCTTTGTATTCTTCTTTGTACAAACAAAATGATTTGAATAAAACTGCTGAGGGACCTGCCAGGAAAGGACTCATTTCCTTCTGTCTTTCTACTCAGAATTTTAATGGAGATACTCAAATGGGCACATAACAATCTACAAAAGTGCATTAATGGAACTTAAATATGATGGAGATAGGAAAATAAATCAGCCATAAATACCTGTTTAATGCAGTGATCCCCTAAAATAACTCATGAGAGCAAAATATAAATAAAATTAAGAGTGGCTACAAAATAAATGAAAATCTACATATAACAGCAGGTTTTCTGCATCCTACAAATCACAACAGCCATTTCTAAATGATGACTTGTGCAAATGACACCAAACATCTTCCCTGTTTTCCATTATGAAAAACTCAAAAGCTTTAATTTCTGCATTTCAGGATGTGAAAGGAAAATATTCCTCTCAGATGAACGTTGAAGATATGTTCAGTTCTGAAGTAACATCAGAGTAAAGCTACTGATATTTAAGGAAGGATAGGAATTTCCTGCAATGGAATCCAGAAATGGAGGCTAAAGATCTCTGCAGTGGACTGGGAAGAACTGCCTGTCAATCTCAGAGCATTTTGTGTCCAGCATCCCCTAAGTCAAAGCTTTTAAAAAACATTTGCATTTAAATTTTCCACACATTAATTTAAAAGCATTAACATTTCCTGAACAATGTGTAATTCTGATTTAAATGCAGACACGATGTATTGCAGATTCAAGGATTACTACAGACATTCATCTCTATGAGGCAGCAAAATTAAATGTATTATAATTCCCAATTTGTCCCCAGAAGAGGAACATGCTGCATTGTCTTTGCCTGTCAACTAAAGACTTCACTGTAAGTGAAAAAGCCATAACAACCCAATGCCTCCAAAAAACACCTAGAAAAGCATCACACACTTTTATTTTGGATGCATTTGTTGCTCAAAACACACATCCTTTGAAGATTCCCAAGTTTTACCCCACGCATCCCACGCGGGTTTTACGACGACTTCAATGGAAATGGCATCGAATGCAAAACCTGACAGGACAAACTAAAACCAAAATGCAGACGCAAAGCCTCAGTGATCAGCTGTTCATGCATAAAATATCCCCCATCTTCAATTTCTGAAGGTCATAATTGTAGCAAAGTCCACCTGGGACAGCAACTCCTGTTCAGGCTCTGCCATGACCAACTCAAGAGGCACCTGAGGAGCACTCCCAGCTCACACCCCTGTCCAAGCTCTGCCCTGACTCTTACTGAGGTGAAAGAGAGAAATTTTTCAAAACCCCAGCCGAATCACAGGAAGCCAATTGAGGAACCCACGGCTGTCATTCTCTGGGCCAGCAACAGAGGATTTCAATGCACCACCTGCCCTGTTCTGCTCTGCCAAAGAACAGCCAGCAGCAGGAACCTCTCCCATTTCTGTCACACTGCTACAGTCAAGGTGACAGGTTTTAACCAAATGTGAAGTCCTTGTTCTCGGGCTCATGAATGGCAACATGTGTGGGCAGAAATCCTGAAATCCAGCAGCTCCAGAAATAAAAGTTGTGTCACTTACAGGTTTACACTTGAAAGAAATAATCAGCTTCTAACTGTACAGATCCCTCGTTTCTCCATGGCAGCAACAACAGCTGCAGTAGTTCTGTTAATCAGTTGTGGTAAATTCTCATCTTCACATTAGCTGCTTACATCAATAAGATAAAAAACTACACACACAGGTCCAATTTTTGGCTTTCTCCTTTTCAAATCAATTTTTCATTGGAAGAAGCACATTCTAGTAGACTGTGTTTAGTGTCAAGCCTGGTATCAAACAGAGAAATGTGTCATCTCCACCTGAGGAGGAAAATCTTGGAGAAGGTGGTTTTTAACCAGCTCAGGTGTTAGGCTGGAATTGAGGGCATCAGCTGATGGTACCCATTGCCACACCCCCCGAGCTGATGCTGGTTCCAGTCTCCCTGTCTGCACCTTCACCCTCAAGTGCTGCTTGCACAATTCCCATCATCTCGCCAGTGGCTCTCCTGAGTTCAGAGACCTTTTGGAGGCCTCCTGCTCCACTGCCACCAGTTCAGAAAGATGAGATCAATCACAGGATGATCTGTCCAAAATAAATGAAAACTGTGCATAACATTCCTTCTCTTGAAATCGAGAGGGTTTCAGTATCTTCCTCTGGCACCTTTCTGTTGATCTCTGTCCTTTTCATCCCTCTCGGTTCGTCCTTGAATTCAGTTGATGCCGCTGCGTTTTCTGAATGACAAATAGGCCACTGCATCCTGGGGCAGGAATTTCTTCAGATTTATTTATGCAACTGTTTTGGATCTACTGTACTTCGAATAAATATTAATACATGGTTTAAATATAAAAATCTAAACACATACTAAACATGCAGACTCTATGAAATAGCAGTAAAATAAACTAACCCATTTATAATCCATTTATACAGGTCCATGTTTATATTTACTACTCTCTCAAAAAAAAAACAAACCAACAAAAACAAACACAAAACACAACATCAAAATTGCATTAAGAAATCAGGAACAATGCATTACTCCTAAACTGAATATTCTGGCAGGGAACAACAGCTGTGGGAAGGGATTGAAGGAGAAACTGTTGATTGAGGCAGAGCACCAAATGGAGCTGTCTCCTTTCTGTACCAGTGAGGAACAGCCTTCTAAGGGGACATTATTTGCAGACTTTTGAAATCTGCTGCTTTCCTTCTCTGGAAAGCATCACTGTTTTGAAGGACACAATTTTACTCTGTGAAAATAAGAAATCATGACTTTGTAGCACATTTTTACTAACACAAAGATCAGGGAACTAGTAGAGAGATTGTTTCTTGGATACCTTGAGGTGGTAGTTTTGATAAATGGCTTCTGATGCACTTGTGAGACAGAGATTTCAGTTTTACACACACACAGAGGCCTAATTATCACATTAATGAAGGCTATGGCTATAAAGGAAGAGCAGGGCTGTCTTTGCTAAACCTCCCTGAAACTCAGGCACAGAAAAACAAACATTGCCTTCCATATAAATGGCTGCTTTAGGAGCCATCACTGATGAATCCTGTGTATTCCCTGCAGCCTCTGATGCCAAAGAAACGTTATCACAAGGGTTTGTTTGCACAGCTTCAGCAGCGAGAGTAATCCACCAAGTATCCCACACAATACTCAGGTAGAGCAGGTAAGAATTAATTGGTACCTTTCCCACCCACCCCCCCAGAATTTCTGATGCTGAAACTGTTTTTCCCTTCATTGAACCAGCTCGGCCTAGACTGGCTTGTCCCGCAGTGACATGTATATTGAATACAAATCAGACAGCAGAGCTTTAAATCTGTGTTGCAGCTCTCATTTCCAATTCGAGAACTGTACTATAATCATAAGCTTCTGGTGGATGAAAGGAAATCAGCTCTCTGAATATTAGCTAATGCCACATTTGCAAGTCCTGAAGAGATCTGTGCTGTTTAAAAAAAAAAANAAAAAAAAAAAAAAAAATAGATCATTTCTCGTGAACCTATATATATGAATCGCTTTGTACTGCTCGACTGATAGAAGCGATGCCTGTGCTGGGATTAAACCCTTTTCATCATAAAACCTCATCTGGTTCGGAGTCCAAGTCCATCAAACCTTTTCCCTTTAAAGTCCCGCCTTTGATTCTACATCAATTTATTCAAACCGCAGCTGGGTGGCTGAAAACGAAAGGACAGCATCATTTAAACCAACCATGTTCCTAACTTGAAAGAAGGACTATAATTAAAAAAATGGGCATAAAAGAATGGAAATGGGATAATATTTTTTAATGGTAGTTCAAAGGCCGACAGATGTCAGAGCCTTTGAAGATGTCAGTACACTGAGCAAGGAGTTGCCATTAAATAGTTTGCCTGAGAGGTGAAGCAGCTTTTTAATGACTGAAAAAGCCCTTGCAGACACATCCTTGTGTTTTTAATTTGTCAGAGTTTCTGCAGTATTTTCTGATTAATGACACATGATTATAACTGCATAGCACACATATTTTTATACTTTGTTAAATGAATACTTTATTCCACATTCCTTCAGTGCCAGATAAAAACAGGAAAGCTTTACTACAGAGTCCAAAACTATTCAGATTGCTCAAATATTTATGGTAATTTGAGGGGATTGGCCAGATCCAGAGCTTCTATGTGTTGCTACCTTTTGTTCTTTAATGGAGCTATTACTACTGCCACCACAATGTGCATGCATTAAGTGAGCATGTGACCCAGTAATGTATTGTGCCCTTCTTGTGCCCTAAACAATCAGAGCTTTCATAATTCGCTGATGAACAGAGTCATCAAATCAAAATAACATTTAGAAAAATCCCAGTGTTGATCCTGAACAATACAAACAATGGCTGCCAATGTATTGTAAGTGGAAAATAACTTTTCCAAGGAAAAAGCATATTGCTAGGAAACATCATGTTCAGAAGAAAAACATCAATATTTAGAAATGCAGATAAAGTCCCCATCTTGGGCTGAGAAGATGCTCCTGCAACATCCTTCATCTCTCTCTTAACATATGCAAATTTTTCCTATTTTCCCCATGAATGGAAAATGTAGTAGCCTGAAACACAGGGACAATTTCTTTTGCTGCCAGGAAGGAGCTCTCCCATCACTACAGCAGCCTTTTGTGGATGCCTGCCAAGCTGAGCAGGTACAGCCCAGGGACAGCCCAGCCCTGGGCAGGGACAGGAAAAGCCAGCACTGTGTGCCCTGCCTTGTAGCACACCTCAGAGCATCAGCCACACGAGAACACAGTCATTACAAGGGAATTTGATTAATGTGCTGCTCCTTCTGCTCTTCCAGCCTACATTCAGCTTGTAATTGGATCATAAATAGAAATGTGATGGACTCAGCTGAAAGCGTGCAGAGATTGGAGGTGCTGTGGCAGAGCTTTGTGAAACGAGTTGCTGTTCTGCCCTGAACATTGACATGATTTCCTAAGTAGGAGTATTTGGCTTGTTGCAATCCATATCCATCAGGAATGTGTCTGTTACAGCCCCATCGGGAACCTCCTGGAGGGCAGGGAGGTGGCTCTGGACACTCCCTGCTCCAGGGATCTGCAGCAGGAGATGAAGGCAGCAGGAGCCAGGGGGGTTCTGCTGTGTGTCCCAAACACTGCACAGTCATCCCACTGCAAAAGCAAGCACTGGAAAGTTTGAAAAGGAAAAGAATGTGGCTGCAGAGAGAAAAACATAATTCTGAAATGGAATTCTCCCACATGTATTTATTGAATGAAAACAGAGCCCTGCTAGGAAGGAACGTGGCTGTGTTAGGATTCCACTATAAAGAACATGGAGAATTGTACTACTCTCAGTACAAATAATTCCATTTGTAATCCCATTCCCAACTAACCTGCAGCCTTCCTTCTTGAGTCATTCCAAAGTTACCTTTGAAGATAGTTTTATTTAAATAGCAAAACAAAGCCTAACCTACCACACATCATTAGACCACTTGACTTCATCACAAATCTCACGTAGATTTGAAAACTCAGTCTGAATTAATGTTACATTACACACTTTTGCCACTTTTCCTAGAAAACAAATGACACGTGGGAGCAGCCAGGAAGCTGCTCAGCAGGATGGGGTGGAGCAGCCACTGGAAACACCCAACCAGACACGTGAGATGAAGAGCTCAGAGCTCATTCCCTCTTCCATCCCATCTCAGGAGCTGGGCAGGTCCGGGATACCCGAGGATGCTCAGCAGGGGTGTTGGGACAGGGGCATGCTCTGGATGGAATAAAATAAAGGAGCAAGATCTACACATCCAGAAGGCCCTTGTTGTCATCACTGTAGAGAAATCTGTTCAAAATTCAGTTATTATTTTGGCACTGTGGTAAAAATAGCAGAATAAAAATGTTGGATTTCAAGCAGTTACAGCTGAGCTGAAATAAACCTTCAGAGAACAAAGAAAAGGCACTTCTCTAAGCTGTGGGACTTTCTACAGAATTCCAAATTAATTATACAAACTAAAGGAACATTACTCACAGAAGATGCATCAGAATTCTGAATAAACCTTATAAAATTCTTCTGAAATGGGAAATATCAGGCATCCTGAAAATACTGTTTTGCTGCAAGCCCCATATAAGCAGACAAAGCTGAGCCATTCAGACTCTATCCATTAGAGGGCAATAATACATATACACACACTCATAGACATAAGTATACACAAACACACTCCCTCACACATCCCAAACTGATTTGAGCAGGAAAAAATTAGTATTTTCCCTCTAATGTTACCAGTGGTATATTGATAGCTTGGGTCCTGTTCCTTCCACTCCCCCTGCACTCCCCAACAACAGCACCCAACAGATAACAGGTACAGTAACAAACTATCCTTTAAATTTGCTTTCCCACGAGGAAATCCGTGCAATTCACAGCTTCAGAAGGCTTCCAGTTAGTTATTATTAAACCTGAATAGGCTGAACAACCAGCAGGTCTGTAAGCATGGAAATCATTACAGGGCTTCCCAAACTTTGAACAGACAAAAATATTCTTCACATGCTCATCTCCCTCCTCAGTCAAACGCTTTTCCCTTTCCGTGCAGCCACCTTTGATAACAGCAGCCACTGCAGACATGGCAAGGGGCCAGCACACTTCAGATGTCTCTTAGAGCTACAGACAAATCAGGGAAGGGCATTTTTGGATGTTATTAGAGCCACTCAAAGAAGGCAGGTCATGTGCTGTGTCTTCTGCTTCCCTGCTCCAACCATGCCAACTTACAGAGAAAGCAGCTGATAAACCTTGTTTATCTGAGGTCCCCAACCTTCTGCTGCCCCCACTTCCAGCATCCCACAAGCACAATTACGATATCAGCTCCCTGGGACAGGAACTGTCTGTTGTTCCATGTTTTCACTAACACAACATAGACTCAGACCCCCGAGAGCATTCCAGCAATACAAATAATTACCAGCAGCCCCTAAAGTACTGCTTGTCAACATCTCATTAGTTACAGGACTGCTGGAGTTCACAGGGACACACAGGCAGCTGGATCAGTCACTTAATGACCAGTAATTCCTGTGAGCATCCACACTCCATTGATTTGTGTTTGGGGTGGCATTTTTCCTTTTGTTTGTTTGTGGGTTTTTTGCTTGTTTCTGTTTTGTTTGGGTTTTTAAAAAACATATTACTCTGCAATTACCAATCCTTACTCCCTTAAAAACAGCAATTCAGGTAACAATTTCATCTACCAGCTCACTGTTTTCATCCGTTGCTGAATAAATATTAATTTTATATTATACTAGAGGTTTAATTGAAGATCTGAATCCAAATTCATACGGTCCAAGATGAAGATGTAGAGTTACACACTGGTCCTGTTGCTATCCCAGACAGGACACAGGTGCCCTTCAGCCCAGAAATCCCTAAGGATACCAAATACAGCAGGAGAACATGCAGCTACCTTCAAATCTTCCAGTGTACTCTCTGTTTGCAGCAGCTGCCTTTCCAAAAATCACTTTCTCTGCTATTTCTCTTTTCTAAATTCATTTTACAGATACCAATACAGCAGAAAGCACAGACTACAAAAGAACTCAAGCTGTCAGAGACAACTTTAGAAGAATTGTATCACCCGTGTGGAAGACGGAGTTCACTCTTCGTGGGATTTTCAGATCTGTTTCAAGTGAAAACACTGTGTCAGGGGGTTTTGTCCTTTTTTTAGCCTTTTTTTTTTTTTTTAACTACCCTAGTGATGATTTTATAAACTGTGAAGAACAACTCTAAAACCTGAAAATGGAATATTCACAATCAGGCCAATATTTTAGGGGTCAAAAGTAAAGTTTTCTTATTTGCAGTATTTTAGGAGGACTTTCAGACACAGGAATACAAATTACTTGGAGATATGTAATTGCAGTTTGAAATATATTGTTTTCTCCATTAAACAGAAATCTACAGCATCCCTGACATCGATTTCTGTCATTTTGTCATGATAAACACTCAGGTATTAAGTACCTTCCACATCATGCACCCAGGCATGATTCCAATTAGTGTGGAATAGAAGACAAAATGTCAGCTTAATAAGCTTCAATTTGCAGAGTCTTTGAACATTCGATGATATCATCACTTTGCCAATCATTTCTTGTACTTTGGATTCTTTTTTTCCATCTCACCCTCCCTGTCAAAAGGAAGTCTTTCAAATCCACAGAAAGGGAAGACATGAACAACGTCAGTCATTGGTCTGACTGAGCTAAAAGATCCAAAAATGACTCCCCAATACATCAACAGAGAACTATGATGTGCACAATATTCCCTCAAAGCTAATTTGCTGCCAACATGTAGAGTAATTGGGGGAAAAAAGTCTACTTTAAAGTCATACTGTGAAAAATATTTTCTTGCATGAAATCAACACTAAAGACCTTAAATCACTGTCACAGACTGTGCCACTCGTTCAAATGAAGAAACAGTTTTTGTTCAGGTTAGGTGACAATCATTTCTTCAAAGGTGACTGGGCCAAGGAACAGCTCTGCTGTCTGACTCCGTACTGAATATTATCACTGTATTTTGAAATATAATGGATTTTATTTCTAATTTGTTTCTTAAGAAGAAAGAAAAAGGTTTCCAAGAAGAACAAGACAAACTGCAGAGAAAGCATTCACAGTTCTGTCAGCTCAGATGTCCGAGGCCAACACAAGTCCACAGCCCTCAGCTGAGGGCTCACGGTGTTTTCTCTATCTGGAATATCCCCAAATGCAGAACCTAAAATCCCTGTTCTTATCTGGGTGTGAGGGAGAACAGAAAGAGCAAATGGCAGCAGAAAAGACAAGAGATAATGAATCAGGATGGGAAGTGTGGAGTGATACCAAGGACCACGTGGGCTCTGCAGGGCTGTGCCAGGGCAGCTGCTCCTGCCTGAGAGCCCACACAGAGCCCCACTTCTGAGATGGGCATGGGAAATGGGATCTCCCGAGCTGAATCCCTGGAGCAGGGGGTCACAGAGCACACAGCCAGTGCCCCACGGGCTGCACCACCCATCTCCAGCAGATTCCTGGCACTGCACTGCGCTGGCCCATTTCCCTGGCTTGCACATCCCACAGAACCCAGTCAGGAGCCCCTTGCTGGCACCTTTTTGTCACTCACGGCTCAGAACTGGCAGGGGACAAACCCCAGCCGCCCTGTGTGGGGTGTGGTGTGCCCAGAGCCGCTGCTCTGCTGGGAGAGAGGCTGGAGCAGCTGGGAAGGGCAGGACCTGAGCTTCCTGGAGCTGGGAGCACACACCGGGCACGGCACTGGGGTGCGAGCGGGGCTGAAGGAGTGCAGAGCATTTGGCTGCCCCTCCATGGGATGGGATAGCAAATTCCATACTTCTGAGGCAGCAAAGACTGAGAGGAGCTGCTACAGATGCCGGGGTTGGGCCGGTGGGGAAACAGCTGCAGAGATTTTACTGGTGAAGTGCTCAACCCCGTGTCTGTGCCAGCAACATCATCCCAGACCCGCAGAGAACCCACCACGGGGGCCTGGGGCTTCTCCCCCTCGCAGCTCCTGTCTGTGAAACAGAGCAAAACCAGAGGAGTCTCCCATTTTTCTCCCTGGCTAAAGCAGCATGAGGAGCAGGCAGAGCAGTGGTGGGGCACGCAGGGCAGTGCAATTTGCCATAAGCATCTCAGCTGCAATTTGTTACTGGTTTTCCACTTGAAGGTTCCTTTACAATACTTTAATGTGGGAGCGTGCGGAGCTGTATGGATGGGCTCATATTTCTCAGCTGACATATCTTCAGCCAAAGTATGTCAGCTACAGGAGAGGGCAAGGCTTTGCACTGGCTCTGGGATTTCTTCTTCCCCCATCAGAAACCACATAAAAGAAAAACACAAATAAATCAGCTCTCCAAAATCACTATTTATTACCTCATCATGAAACCGTCTACTGGACCCTGCAGTGGTATTGAGTAATATCATTACTTAAACCATAAAGAGGTTGTATTTATTACTCAAAATTGGGAAAATTAGCATCCATATGGATCTTATTGTTTTACGAGCAGTATCGCTGCCAAAACAAGTGGTGTTAACATTCCAAACTACAGATTGTCACCATTTCTCGCCCAGTGTCTCATTCTTTCACTTGGTATTTAAAATACCTTTGAATTGAGGAACTGAGCAGATCATAGAATCTCTTCTATCAAGATATATATCATTTAACAGCCAGACTACTGTTCAAAACTTGATTTATGGTGGCAGTGAGTGAATGGAATTAACATCTGATGACCTAAGGAAGAGAGACTAAATTGATTTTGGATAATCTTTCTTTAGAAAAGGGATGAGAGAAAAAGCACACTCTAAGAAATTTAACTACTTAATTTGCAATACATAGCATCTTAGTAGGTAATCACAGACAGGACATCCTAACCTTCATCCCTGGAAAAATGATGACATAAAACTCCATGAAATTAATTTCCAGGCACAGGAAAAATAAAAGGGTCACTGGGAACAGCCAGCTTGGATAAAGCAGGGCAAAGCAGGCTTGAATAAAGTGATTGTCTTCTGCTGTGAAAGGGGAGAAGTGTCAGTGTCAGTTACCTTGATTTTAGCAAGGTTTTGATACACAAACTGAAGGGACACGGACTGGAGGGGTGTCCTGCAGTGTGAGCAGAGAACTCCCAGGACCACGGGGTTTGAAGAGGAGTCAGGAGCCAGCCAGCAAATGGCACCTTGGGTGGGGCTGGTACAGCTGAACCGCTGCTCCAAAGCCCTGGGTGACAGTGACCCTGTGCCATCCTGTGCATGGCATTTCCTGGGGAAAGCAGTCAGCATGGAGAGCAGGGTGCCAGCCACAGGGACCTCAAACCCTGCAAGCTGAGGAATGGCCCACCAGGACCTAAAGGGAGCTCACCAAGCCGGGCTTATTCAGCCTGGAGAACTAAACACCAAAGAGAAATCAATCTGCTGTCTTCAACTGAGCATAAGGAATTGTGGAGAAAACAGAGACAGACTCTTCTCGAAGGAAGGGTAAGAACCTCCAGATCCAAATTTTAACAACAGATATTCCAGCTGGGTATAAAGGAAAAGGAATTTCCCACTGGATTGGTAAAGCACTGGAGCATATGGCTCAAGAAGGCTGTGAAATCTCCACCAGTGCAGGTTTTTCAAAACTCAGCTGGACTTGGCCCTGAGCAACATGATGTGGTTTTGAAGTCAGACCTGCTTTGAGCAGGAGGTTGGGCACGGTGACCTCCAGAGGTCCTTCCAACCCAAATTATTCTATGATGCTGTGAAAAAACTCCAGAATGAATGCTGGTCTCCCATTAGAGGATGTCCCTTCAGCACTCAGGGGAATGTTTGAAGTGGATGGCACTGCTGTTTTCCAAATTGCTGCACTTGTTCTATGGACTAGGAGAAGTCAACTTCCTTCTATTCAACAACTGTCTCAAACATATTATAAGGTAACACAAAAAAGCAATTTTCGAAAGAACTAAAAACCATTAATAAAGTTGTGAGCAAGCATTCCCTCCTCTGTACAACAGACATTTACTGAGTAAGTTTAGTTGTAATATTTGGAAAAATCCAGTATCACAGAAACTACACTCTGAAGATTTAGACACAACTGGAAGTAACATCAATAAGCAAATTCAGAGTCTGGCTTTGCCATACACCGATCTTCACAGAGAAAGCACAGGCTCCTTCTGCTTCAAAATCAAGACATTATATTGTAAATCGACCATTTCTGCAGACTAACACAGCATTTTTGCTACTCTGCTTAGAAATTACATTACACCACCTCAAATGCTGCAGTTACTACCTGTTTGCACATGTACCTGTTTGCACTTGATCGTTTCTGACTTTAGTATTCCTTTATTTAACTTTAATGTGAGAAATAATTTCACACCATGTACAGCTTATTGTCTATTAGTGTTAATCATTCCTTGCAGCCATCACACACAAACCCTGCTTGCAAAGCCACACCTAGTGGATGTGTTAAAACCTGGCAAAGATCCTTTACATCTCACAGATGAGCAAAACTGATCTCATTTCTATTCAGAGAAATTATTCTATGTTTATTAACATCTATGCAGGAAATAATCACTTTTTCCTAATCAAGGAGTGCTGGTATAAAATAAAATTACTGCCGTATGATCTACACCCTGCCCCTAGACAACTGCAATTACACACTCCACCTTCTCAGCTGCCAATATTTAAAATTAAACAAAAAGAATATAAAGACACTGATTGCAATGTCATAATAACTAGCAGATATATTCAATTTCATATTATAGAAACAGAAAGTCCATTTTGCTGAAAAGAACTCCATCTCAGATTCAGAGTTCATATTATGTGATGGGCTAGTTTCTATGGCAACTGCTTTCTCTTTTACATACACTGTAGACAGCACAAAATGTCTGTTGTCTCCTAAGTTAACATTTTTAATCAGCAGATGACAATTTGTGCACTATTATGTATGGCTTCCAAAAATGTCTTTAAATATTTCAAGTGCTGCATGAAGTATAAAAAGAGAGAGTGAAGTCACAGCTCCCGCCCCAAATTCCTCACAATCCAATTTCAGTCCTAATGAAAAGAGTGAGAGTTGAGGAAGAATGTGGGAGACATCAGAGATGATCACCCACTGTGGCACAAGGACACTTTGAAGGCTGGATGAAGTGAGGTAGTGGCAGATGTTTACAGCTGGACCAACAGGTGTTTGAAAGGTGTCCCAGCCCGAGGCAGCAGCTCAGCCAGAGGGGGACACAGGACCACAAACGTGGCACGGTGGGTTCACCTGAGCAGGGCAGAGGATGTGCTCAGGAGACCCAGACCCTGATGGAGAGAGCCCTGAGCCTGCACTGTCTGCTTCAGCTCAGAGCAAAAGCTCATTTTAAACTCTTATCTCAAAGATTATCCCAATGCTGCAGCCCAAAGGCTTCCCACAGCTCCTCAGCACTTACTCAAGCGAAAACCAGCTCGGTGGATTACCTGTATTTGAGTATTTCCACAAGAAACTGTTGCATTTGACCATTTCACAGCAATGCTCTCAGTGAAAGCCCAGGGTGGTGTCTCCATGGGACCCTCACCAGATCCCTGATTTCAGCAGATACTCCCCATCAACGGGATCCATCGCAGCCCTGAGTCAGCAGACCGGGAATAACAACCAAGGAAAACCACACAAGTGCTGCAACAAATATTTGGTACTTTAAATACTTTACAACAACAGTCATGTTCATTATCCTGGGCTGACTGGTTTAAATGAAACATGCTGCAATATAGCCAAAAGCTTTTGTTTGGGAGAGGCTAAAAGGGAACGGCCGTCTGTCTACAGGAGTCTGACTGGCAGCCCAAGAGCGACTCTCCAAGTAAAATACAACAAACAAATATTTAGATTGCAACTCCAGGATTTAGATCGGCTGCAGAGAAAGCCTGCTTAGCAAGCAGTGCATTTCTTCTCATGCCAAAGACATCTTCTACTAAGAAAAGGAAAGGTAGTAAATGAAAAAAAAAAAGAAGAGTAATATGATTTATTTAAGCCAAATTGTAAACAGAAGTGACTTCAGTAGCATCATCAGCATCTGAATATTTCCCAGGCTACCTCTATCTGCACCCTCCAGATACCCTCAAGCAAATTGCTTCCCCTGATACTGGCAGAATAACCATGTGGGAACTGGTTTTTGGAGATACTAAAACAATTACATGAAGCAGAAGAGTTGATCAGTGATTTATCTGCAGGTAACAATAGGTTCTTCCAGATCAAAGTTGAAGAGAGTCTCCTATTCTGAAAAAAATGCTCCCCAAATCCTCCTTATTAATATAGTACTGGAAAGTCACTGTTGCAGTAATATTTACATACAGACAGAAGCTGGGCATGTGTTGGGTATTTAGTTATCACTAAAAATGTAGGTAATGTCTCTGTTGGGGTTTTTTTCCTGTATTTTCTCTCGTCAGTAGTTGACAGAGCTCTGCAGCAGACACACATCAGCACAGCCACCCTTCACACACTTATGGAGCCAAGATAAATGTCTTGTTTTCCCCACTTGGTTGATACTCTAATTATCTACACAGAACCATAAACATATACCAAGAATCTGCTGGAATGAAAATAACTATCATTGCTGGAATGAAAATAGTGATTGCTACTGGTTTTTTATTTTAACTCTGCAGGCTCAAATTAATTCAGACAAAACCAGGTGCAAAGCAATGGCTGCAGAAAGATTGTTGATCCCAAGTGCAAAGAAGCAGATTTCCAAAGAGGAGAAGCCAGAAAAGAAGTGATGGGATGTGCTGTACATGGGACACCAGGGAAGGAGCAGCTGATTTCTGAGAAGGGAAAGCAAACCACGATGGTAAAGGCCAAGGGGATGATGGAAAGTTCAAAAAGCAGGAGAGGAAAAAGGAAACGGATACTTCAGCCATGGGATAACACCTTATTAACTCTTCTTACCACCTCCAGCCTGTTTGCTGGGGTTTGTAACAAGCTCTGCTCTCAATGTTTGTGTTCACACAGCTTCAGAACTACTCGAGGTTTTCCTTTCCCAACCAGTAAGGGTTTCTCAAGAGCCCCAAGACATCCCAAAATAGAAGTGATTTCTTAGAGCAGCCTCATTTTTGAGAGCACAAACGCTGCCTGTTAAAATTAAACACCTGGACATCAGTGACACACACGGGCAGAACGTGCCCGAGCTCTCCAGCTCCTCTTGACCCAATTACGACTGGATGAACACAGTGGCCTGGCCAATTATCTCAGAACAGAACCTGGAAAGAGGATTCAGCTTCCTCCTGGAAACTTTCTTTCCTCTCCTTTAGTGCCAAGCGCTGTATTTGAAGTTACAGGGGTACATTTTATTTCTTGTTCTTGCCCAAAGGTCAACGGTGGAAGAACGAGCAGGGAAATGATCCAACTCTGTTCAGCAGCTGGAACATGGAAATCTTTGAGCTGGTTGAGGGCACGTGGCAGATGCTGGGGAGAGAAGGACATTCAAAGGCTAAAGGGGAAATCCGAGGGCACAACTGGCACCACAGACACCTCAGCCCCTCCACTTCAGTTACTAAAATTTCCTAACCTTGCTATGTCATTTAGCCAAGCAAACTGGATATATTCTTCTCTGGAACCTGAAATCTTGCTTCAGAAAATCAGTGATTCCGTAGCAAGACTGCTTTTGTTAAAACAAAGGAAGATCTCTGCATTGCAAGGAGCTCCCTGTTTTGTGAACTGATGGATAAACTAAAATTATTTCGGGAGGTGCGGAATGAATGAGCAACCAAAGCGTAACTTAAGAATGCTCCTAAAGAAAATCCAGATATCTAAATTAAATAGAAGTAGTGATTCAAAACTACCCTTAAAAAAACCATTATCCTGTGTGATTAGCTACTGTTTAAAGAATACCAACATTATGGCAGTTCGTAGAAAATGTATAGGATTTAAAAGCCTACAAGAACACAGCATGGCATAAAAGCCTTTGTACTGCTTTGACTTTTATTGACCTACAAGTCAATTTACTCCTCCCCAAGCATTACAACCCCAGGTGAAAAAATCAGAGCAAGCCTCCTAGAAATGGAGAAATCCAAGCGGAATGCAATTGTTATCCAGAAATTTATTGTCAACAGAAAAGGTGATACGCTTCAATCAAATTCCTTTCTTGAAAATATATTAAACTTATACTTCAAGAAGAAATAACATTGTTTTATATTTAATTAAAATCTGGCAATGCACTGAAATCTAAATTTTTATACTGTAGTTGTCATTAAAGCAGTAATAAATGCATTCATATTTGAATAAAATCTAACTATTTTGTATACTGTCTTTCACAGTATCTGAAGACCTACGTGAAAGTAGAGACGTTGGATATGCAATAAAAAAAACCTAAATTAATCTTTACAGTATTAGCAAAATAAATTGATCTGCAGTATTCAGTCATAGCTGTCTTTAGGAATATAGTGAGAAATACATATTTTAACCACGTATATTAAGAAATACGCATTCGCTACTCTTTCATATGGAAAAGGATTTAAGAAAGACTTCCAGTGAATACCTTTAATAACGGTGCTTTCACATCATTCACTCAACACTGAGCAGATAGGTCCTTCAAACCAAGCTACTCGTATGTGATTAACACTAATTATTATTTAAATTTTTCGAATAACCCAGCAAATCCACTTTTCATTTCGCGAAGCAAAATGGCCTCCGCTCCTATTTCATCTCACCTTCGCTGGGACACAAAGCACTCCTAAAAATTACTGCTGTCAAAGATGGTTCCAATTTAACAGGTTTTTAAAATGCAGTGTTGTTAAATACCCATTAAATGGCCGGGTTATCTTTGTTAAGAGCCTGACAAATGTTCCATAAAGGACATTGCCCGTTAGTCACATCAGATGTCCAAAACACGCATTTTAGTAAACATATGCAAAGATTTTTTAAAAATTATTTTAAATATGTGCTATAATTCCATACGAAACACCAGTATTGTCTGTTGAGCTCACTGCAAAGACAGCGGTGGATTTGAATACAAAGACCAGAGGAAGGAACGAAGAGCAATTTATTTTCCCAAATGGAAAAATCTGCATCCTTGAAAGCTGGGAGAGTCTCAGTAGAATTTAAACAAACAACAGCTCTTCTAGTCAAAGCAACTGCCTTTTCTTCCCTGATTTACATGTCATCCTCATGGCAGCAATGTTCAAATGACTGTACAGGGATATTCAAACTACAAAGAAAAGCTCTGTAAAAAGGCCAAACTCTGCTTTTCAGAGTGTTCAGATTCCCCCAATAGCTGCGAAAATTCCCAGCTTCCCACAGAGCACCTGTAGTAGCATCGCTGATCCCCCTGCAAACAGCACACCCAAACTTTGGGCTCCAACCTTTGCCAGGAACGACCCCCAAGAGCACAAACCAGAGCTGGACTTACAGACACCACCCAGTTCTTGGGATTTGATTAAGAGAGTCCCTTCCCCTTTGTATTCAGTGTTACAGAGCAATACAAGAACTGGGATGAGCACTGGCGTGTAGACAGAATAATTCTATATAATTCCAAAACTGCCTTCTTTTAACCTGGGAGTTACAGCTCTGCCTTTGTCCGCAAAAAAAAAAAAAAACAACAGCAGGAATGCAGTTGAGAGGAGGCTACAACTCTGAAAAGGCGCTCGCAAACAGATCCATAGATGAGATGAATCTATCTTGGGCCAAAATAAAAAATGCAAAGATAAAAACCAATCCCTTGAACCATTTAAGTCTTTGTTTGCTCTTACAATGCAGCGGAAAATAAAAGGCAAGGTTTAATTTTTTTTTTCAGAGGCCACCTGAGTATCCCCTTCCCAAGCGTTCTCACAAAGTATATCCCGTTTTCATTGGAAAACCACAATGGTGGAAATGGAGAAATAAGTCCTGGCTTTGCAATATATCTCTCAACCTACTGAGAAGCCGTTTGCTTCCTAATAGACTTCCTTAAGCCAGATTTCGATAGTCTGAGCCGTTCAAAGTAAAAAAAACAATTGATTTCAAAAGTAAATTTTCAATTCAGTTTCACTTAGCTCCATTAGAGGTGTTAGTAAAAGCCACAGCCTACCAATCTACAGGAAAGTAGAGTGAAAATGCCTCTTAGTCTGAGCCTAACATCTCATAGAGAAGGTGGTGGTGCGCGGAAAACGTGTCATTAAAGATGCTTTACCAAAATGTCCAGTTTTGGTATAAAATAATCCATGCGTGATAAGCAATTCTAACGCTGATTAGGAAAGATTATTTTCTATAAACTCTTTAAACTAGAAAATCACCTTAGTTTTTTAAATATTGCAGGCCTTTTTAATAAAGGCTCTTAGGAAAATACACCATGCCATCCTTACAAAATAGATTGAAAAAAAGGCAATAAGATGGTTTTTGAAGTGAAAACTCATAAAGATCATTTTCCATGCTGACAGTGTGCATTTCATCCAGAAGTTTGAAGAGTCAAATGCTACCCCAGCTGGGGGTTATTCTGCCAAATGGCTTCCAACAGTGACCACAGAGATGGAGGATGGGAGGGGTGCATGTGTGTAGGAAAATAAACGTGATGGTAAGCGACCCCAAACCCACATCATCTTATCAAACATCCGACACACGGAACCAAACACACAATGCAAATCTAGAATACAAAAACTGAAACAAAAAAGACATGAACAAAAGGAAATAAAGCCATTTGTGAGTTACCTGCAGAGATTTAAAACAAAAAAAAGCACACGAACGAAGCAGATATAATTCACATGGATTTGCCCAGGAAGGAGAAAAGGAGGGGTGAGTGTGAGGGCTGGGGGGGAAAAAGAACAGATACCTTTTTTTCTTAAACAAATCCATCATGAAAGAAAATGAGACAAGATTATAAATAGGCCGAGTTATAGCGCACCATGGGATTTTTAATCTGGCTACCTGTGGTTTTTGCAGTTAAAGCCCTATTCAGCAGTGGGAAGGGAGGGGGGAAAGCGGAAAAAGAAAAAAAGAAAAAAAAGAAAAACTAAATCACGTTTATGTGCCAGTTTCGCAAATGCTCCCCCAGCGAGCACCACCAACAATGCTGGCAAACAGGAAACACTCATTATCAGCAATTTCTAATAAGCGGACGCCTTTCAAGCGTTATTGATCGTTACCTGGCCGTCTCGTTTCCTGCTTTCTTGAGTTTGGCTCTGGTGCTCTGCCATGGCAGTGCGAAGCTGCTTGTCCAGTTTCTCGATCTCCCGTTGATGGTCTCGGACCAGGCAGTCCTGCACTGCGTTGTGCTGCTGGAATAGGTGCGTCTTCTCCTGTTCATGCTCCAGCTTCAGCTCCACTATCTGATTGGACAGGGAGGAGTACAGTTCATCAATAGAACATCCTTGTCGTCATGACAACTCGTCTACAGCTTAATTTCCCCCTTAATTTCATCAAGTTGGCAATTTTATTTTTACGTCACTATTACCTCACCTCTTAAAAAGCCACCGTTAGCGTGACAGAATTCCTCCAGACAATCCCAACAATGGAGACAACCGAGCAAATCCAGCGCATCCCTACCCAATTTGTTGGTACAAATGTCGGAAGCGTACAAAAAAATAATATAAAAAAAAAAAGGGAGGCATTGTCGCATTGTGTGGCGGGTGCCCCCGTATCCCGCTGCTGCTCCTCAGCAGGGCTGAGGATCCTAAATGGTTAATAGGCAGCCTGCTCGCCCCTTCGCTTAAGTATACACACACACAACCCCCCACCCCAGCAATTAAAGCTTTGCAAGATTTCTTTATGATTTCCAAAGCGAACGCTCTTCCTCCGATATTCCTCAACGCTGGCGCATAGAGTTGTCTTTTTTTTTTTTTCCTTAAATAAAAAAAAAAAAAAAGAAGCAAGAAAATTATAAAAAAACAAAGCTCTATTATCCCGTTGTCAGCTACGCTATCCCAACATAAACAGATGTATGTGTTCCAGAAGGGCACCTGCTGTGCCGCAAGCTTGCACCATGATTTCATAAGAAGCCCTCTATTCTCAGGAGCCGTTCCCAGTCCGCACCACACTGGATGCTGTGACCTTGGCCACTCTTAGCCTCTCCCCGCTTGCCTGAATGGCAGCCCGAGACCAAGGGCCTGGTTGCCGCAGCTTTGATATTAATCCTCCCGCCTGCGCACAAAGGCACCCTACCTGGCCTGCACACTGGAGCGGCCAGGCCGCCTTTGAAGCAGGTGATGAATAGGGACGGCAGGAAGCCGCTTCCCCACTGAACTCCGGGCCACACAGCTGCTAAGAACAGTCACTTGGATTTTTCTTCAGTTTTGGTGGATTTCGGAGAAGGAGGAGGGGGGAGAAGTAAGAAAAATAACAAAAAAAAAAAAAA
>VZRO01002178.1:249875-319749 GCA_013397915.1 Daphoenositta chrysoptera
GAAAAAGAGAAATCTCTTATCGTGAACATGGTGGGGTATTTTCAGCATGAGAAAGGAAAAAAAGAGCGGACGGGAGGAGCCGCTGTGTGAGCGCCGAGAGCGCCCGGCACCTTATCTTAAAGCTGTAGCATTCAATTCTGGGATGATATCAGCTGTTTGCCCGGCTTCCGCGGGGAAAATTTGAAGCTAAGTTAAAATAAATTTTAAAAAAAAGGGCATTTTCTCAAACTGTAGATCAGCATCTCCCAAGTTTTAAAGGGAAATATGCCATCCGTGCTGCGGTTGGGAGCATCCTTCCACAAACGGAGCGAGAACTGATGCAATATTGCACGGTTTAGCGTATCTACATTATTTAATAACACTAAAGAGCTCATTAAGAGATGCCTGAAGTCCCTGCAGGGGTTAACCCCTCACATTTTTCATGCTGGGTCTGGGATGCTCACACAAAGTTCTTTACGCCAGGTTTTTGCCCAAGGTTTCTGTACAAAACTGGTTTCTCCCGGATGATCGCGGTGTCCATCCCGTGCCTAAGAGAAAGAGTTGTTGCTCCCTAAAATAACTGTACAGCCTTTGCCTGATTTAGGAGAAAAAATGTTTAGTGTTTCATCATAAATCAGACCTGATTAAAAAGAAATTGTGTCAACAGAAGAGGGCTTTTCCTTCAAACATTTTGTTGTCTTCGTTACTGGGTTTTCAGCTGGTTTGCCATGTAGGTCTGGGGTAAGGCAGTTTGCTGTGGGGAGCTTCAGTTATTGAGGTTGTCACTTTTTTAACAGAAGACAGGGCAGCAGGCAGGGAATGTGACCCAGAGGGACCAGGGGACAGATCCTGCTTCTCCAACTATTTACACATTTACCACACCAACCAAAGTAAATAGTTTTGTTTAGTAATCTCTTCACTTACAGCGTTTATAGACGCAAAGTTTTTTAATTTAATAGGTGGAACAAGCAAATGGTTCTTTAGCAGGAGGGGTGTCTCCCTGCAATGCGGGAAGAGAAAGGGTGGTACCGTGAGAGGAGGTGTTTTACAAAAGGCAAATTTGTTGAAAAATAAAAAACCCTCCTCATTTAAAGCCACGTATTCCCCATGATGATTTTGGTTTGATACTTTAAGATGTTTCTGGCAGGGATTTGAGGTGGAGAAAGAGGAGAGGAGAGAAAGGATGATGACCAGAGCATTTTCATCCCTTAAAGACCTCCAAACCCATCTCCCCTACTGAATATTAGCAGGTATTCCCCATTCCCAATCACCAAACAAGTAACACAAAGTGACTGAGCAGCCATTCCCTGCACTGGTGAGCACTCCCTGAAGCTCCTGCTCTCCTCAGAACTGCTGCCAAGCACTATGGCTTCCCTTCCACTCCTCCCTCTCTCATTCTTGTATTGCTATTGGGTTGTTTCTTTAAAGGAAAAAAAAATTCATGTATACCAAAAAATGGAAAGAGAAAATCCATGCTGCTTTTCGGCAGCAACAGGACTTCTTCATCACAGGAAACTGAATGAAAACTGTATTACTTCTTCATAAACCAAATGGATTCTGTCTCCTCTTTGAAGCCTTTATGAATGATATAACAAAACCACCTCCTTCAAAAATTCTGTCGTGTGGAGATCTTGCTGCATCCACCCCTCGATGCTGAGCACTTCATCAGATCACATTCAAGTGTCTGCTCCAATCCAGCAGTTCGGTGTCCGGAGGACAGGCCCTGGTAGGTGCTATACATTTCAGCCAGACAAGCAACACGACACTCACAATGGGCATTAGGGGCGACGCTGAAAAGAAACATTCATTAAATAATCGTGTGTGCCCTATTACCATAATCACACGGCATTCATTGTGCCTTGGATGTTTCCTCATCTTGTCCTCCCAAAGATGAAAATCTCTTATTCCCTTTCCTGCGCATCTGTTCCTGTCTCCAGCCATGGCCTGGACACAAAAACAAGCAGGAATGTCTGTCTGACCTGAGAGAGCCTTTCTTACCACTGCTGTTATCAAGTAACACAAATATTTGAAAATTATGATCTCTTCTTTGCTGAATTCTTCATTTTTTAATTCTTTAGACATGGTGTGATAGAACAACGTTCAAGGCAACAGCCAACAGGTGATTTACTAAGCCATCATCAGAATTACACTATTTACTTTAAATTTAGCTTTTAATTACACTATTTCTTTTAAATTTAGCTTTTAACCAAAATTTAAATTTCCTTACTCTTGCAGAAAATAATTTTAGGAAGAAAACGAAATTCTTAACAAAGAGCTAAAAAAGATTAATGCAAGAACTGTGACAGTATCTTGTCATTCACTCCCACACACACACAAAAGGTGCCAAACAAACCTGGCAGTGTGGTTCATGCCCAGGACAGTGACAATGCAGCTGATGAACACGGGCAGATGGAACTGCTCTCACATGGGGATGTGCTTTAGGACAACTTGCTAAAACAAGAGACAGTCTCATACAGACCCAAGGTGAAATCCTGCTGCTGTTAGTATGCTCGAAGAACAAAGATCAACAAAAAACTGCCCGCTGATTGCAGGAGTTATTTTCAGAAGCCAAAGACTTGTAATATAATCAACGCCAGCAAATACCTTTTTAAAGTCCCTAATTTAGACAAGGCCTTCTACTACCCAGTTTCTGCTTTTACATCACATGTTAAGTTTAGGCTTTTCAATTTTAGAACAATTTCAACTTGTTCTCAAGAACAAGCACGCCTTTGAAATTCTTTTTAGAGTCCCCAAAGGAGGGAAAGGAAATTAGTTAGCTCACTACCTCTTTGAAAAATGTAACTGCTACAATAAATATTTGACACCAAAGTATGAAAATTCATGTAAATTTATGTCCGCAATTCCAGAAATATTTTAAGTAACACCTATGTAAAATACGGTTTTGCAAGGCAGGATGATTTTATAAGCACTGTTTTGGCATGACTGAACTGAGGGCTGGAGAAGCCACCAATGCATTGCATGTGTCATGGCAAAGAACTGAGCTGAACTCGCTCTGCAGCACACCTACAGCACGTCTGTTTTCAGTATTTCTATCCTAAAAGCATTTAAGTATTTGTAAATCAGGTGTTTTCATGATTACCCTGCTGAAAACCAGCCCCAGCCTCTGCCCAGGCAGGGCACAGCACATGATCTGTCCCCAGATAACAACTCCAGCAAAATTGAGAGTTTTCTGTCTCCTAAGCCTATAAAGAAACGTGCATTTTCCGTGTGGATATGGGGATTACCCATCTCTACAAATACTGCTGCCAGAAGTAATCTGATCTAGCAGGCTGGAGGAGTGAGTATTAATCATGCTGGGGTCTGGTTAACATAACTTTGGGCAGAAAAGGAGGCTCTTCACTGCAAGGCAAGGGAGAAAACCAGAACCTCTTTTACCAGAACTCCTTTGCAGCAGGTAAATTAAATGGATTTTAATTTACACTTTTTTTGGGGGGAGATTTTTCTGTAAGTTGAAACACGAAGGTCTCCCAAGATGTAAGGGCTGTAAGGTGCCAATGGCAAGTGGGACAGTGAAAAATACATCTGTGCAGAACCACACATTACCACTGAGGCAGCAAGTACATGTGGGGTAATGTACATGACTTTCTGTTTCATTGCAGGCTGCAGTAATTTATTTGGCATGACTGTGTTTTCTGTAATACTTACACCTTTTAACCAACCACTAATAATTCTATTTCAACTGCAAACTAAGAATTGCATGAAATTCTCTAAAAGAAACAAGCTGGTCTTTAGCCAAACTGCAGTTTGATTTATCCTCTCCTAAAACAATGCACCTGAATGGTTTCACTCTCACTATATAAAGTTATATTCCTGATCTGTACCTTTTTACTTATAAGGGCTGTTCAGAATTTTAATATTTTTAAAGTATGGGCAGCACAAACCCCACCTCAATCCTCCCATCTTCCCAATCTTCCTGGCATGAGTAAATTTCCTTTTAAATCACAGAACCACAGAATGGTTTGGGTTGGAAGGGACCTTTAAAGCTCATCTAGTTCCACCCCCTGCCATGGGCAGGGACAGCTTCCACTATCCCAGGGTGCTCCAAGCTCTGTGCAACCTGGCCTTGGACACTTCCAGGGATGGGGAGTCCACAACATCTCTGGGCACCCTGTGCCAGGGCTTCACCACAACTATGGTAAAGAATTTCTTCCTAATACCTAATCCAAACCTGCCCTCCTTCAGCTAAAGGCTGTTCCTCTTGTCCTATCACTACATGCCCTTGCAAAAAATCCCTCTCCAGCCTTGTTATAACAATATATTGGAAATGGAGTTGCATCCCTGTGATCAAACCCCACTTGGTGCCACGATGAACATCAGGAGGTCCCTCCCCTCCCCTCCCCAGCCCACCCACACCACTAAACCCATCCCAGGCTGCAAACGGAAATATTTCTTTCCAACTAACGGACCTTGAGTCACTGCAAATGCCTGTCTGCAGTGGGCTCTGGTGCAGAATTTACTGTACACAGTCTTTGTTTAGGGATTCAGTTTACCCAAGGAGCCTCTCTGAACACGACCTGCCCTCCCAGCCGCCCGCCCTGCCCGCTGCTCACCGCGGGCACCGCTCGCGTTCTGCAGTCGCCTCCCTCTCCCTCCTCCCCTCAAAGTGCATTCTCTTCACTACACAGGCAGCTCAGGCTTTTAACTCCGAATCACACACCAGTTAGATGCCTGGAGGAGACCGTGTGAATACCCATCTGTCTGGTTAACAATCCTGTAAACAGCAATGGTACCGCGAGAAGATTTCCACCCACTCTTCACTTGGAGGTTAAATTTGTCTCCTTTTCCCATTTGTGAGTTTTAGCTATAAAGTAGAAAGTTGATGTTGATTGAAGAAACTATTCCTCAGATATTCAGCACAAATGGTATTCATCTGTGTGTTAGGAGGGTTCAAAGGAAACGTTTATGCATCCTAGATTAATTTATTAAATGAAATTTATGCAGCTTGTTGCTGATGACATGAAAAATTTAGAGCTTCTACTAACGTGCTCATTTGGCCTCCTTGCAAGAACAGACTGTATTTCAATTATCTTAGAGTACAGACAAAGAGGAGAGGAACAAAGCTTTTCACAGAGACTCTCTCCTCATAACTAAACCAGCATACTAAAAATGAACAGGGGATCTCTGAAAACAAATGCCCAGGTTAATGTACAGCTAAGAAAGGCTTGGGACGTTGGTCTGTCTGAGGAATAGCAGATTTCAAACTGGTCTATGCAAGTGGTTCCTTCACTTGAGTGGGTAAGAGGTTGGTAAAAGAGAAGCTAGAAAAAACCAGGAAAGCAAGAGCAAGGCCAGAAGGAAAGGCAGGATGGAAGTGCAGTGGCAGCAACTCTTAAAGGAGCAAAGGTACGGGGACAAAGAGAGCTGGAGGTTGAGCCTGTTATCTCTGTTAGTGTTAATTACAAAATTAATGTTTTGCTTGAGAGAACTTCACTCTTGTCTTTAAATTAACCGCACTAGAACGTTATAAAAGACAAAAAGATCTACAGAATAATCTTCCTCTCCTCTCAATAACACTTCCCTCTGCTCCAGCACACTGCTAAAATAAGAACAGTTTCCCAACACCACCTCAGATATTGTCCTTGCTGCTGGCAGGTAACATTACAAACACGCTTTTTTCACTTTTAACCAGCTATTTTGCACTTCTTTACCTCCCTTTCTTTGTTATAAAAGGCATATTTAAGCTCAACCACACCTTTGTCTTGCTCCAAACTTAAAGGCATTGTCTATTGACTTGTCTTTAGCACGATTTCAAAGTGATTTCATTAAATACCCAGGAAAATATTTCTGAAGGTGTCTCTTTCCTATTTGGATAAATAGGACAAGATGACAACTCTAATTTCTTCATAACTTTTACAGAAGTCAGAACCCAACAATAAATGTCACAAGAAAGGATTTCCTGAGATACAGGGAGATTCTTCAGCTATCATGTAACAACTTTCCACTTTCCTATGGAAGCATGAATAATTATTTTTAAAGGGAATAAACACAGTTAAAGATGAACCAAATCAAAAGGATTATTTATGTATTTAGGTTGGCATCTAATCTCAGAGAGGATGGCCATAACTCATCAGGTAACACCATCCTGCTCTCACATTAACTCATCAACTGTTTCATTGTGTGGTCTCTCCTTGCAAGGAAAATAAAATTTCCTAGGCTTTGGCTCCCTTACTAATCTTGCATCTCATTTATTTCATATTCACTCAGTTACTTCAGCAACTGTTTACAGAAAACAATGGGTATAACAGTGATCACAGAGATTATTAATGGTTTGGGGTTTTTTTTAAAGGACAAGCTAATGTCATTTAAGCATTAGGATGACATTAAGTTCAGAAAGTGTTCCATTCTTGACAGTTTATTAAAATCTGCTTGAAACAAAAGTGTGCATGAACTTGAGTGTGCTGGGAAATGTCCCTGCATGAAGCCCTGTCCCACCTCTACCATGGAACCACCACTCCCCACGAGAGATGTGCTCTCAGAAAGTGCTCAACTGACACAGATACGGGAAATAAAACAGCAAATTCCTTAACTGTGCTGTCAAATTTGACTAAAATCCATTACTGAAAAGCCCGGGCACATGCTCTTTCAAACATTTGGGCTCGTAGAAGATGAACTCATCAGAAACACTCCAGGTATTTTGAGCTAAACTGAGGATGTAATTAGAAAGTAGGGGAAAAAAATGAAAAAAAGAAAAAAGGGAGGGGGTGCAAAAAACCAAACAACCTTTCTTCCTGTGCTGACAGTGCCATAAAGCCCAACTATAGATACTGCAACCATTTCAAAGGCAGGAAAGGCTGAGGCCTTCACTGTGCTGTCCACTGGCTTTGAAGTGCCGAAAGCAGCTGCTCCCAGCAGATAGGAACTGTGGTGCTGCTGGAGTTATTTTTTTTCTTCAAAATATACTTTCAAATCTAACAGCTGCAAGTAGAACAAAGTTGAGCTAAAGTATATTTAAAGAAGAGAAAAAAAAAAGCCACTAGTTTCTCTCTAAGAGTGTTCTCAGTGGATACTTCAAAAGCAAGTGGCACTGAATCAGATGAAGCTGGAACCAGAAGGGACACGTGACAGCTGAAACCAAATACTGCAAGATCCAAAAGTTCCTTTTTGCTCTAATAATGTTATTTGAGTGCATTTGAAAAGTTGACAAAATATTAACTGCAATGGTTTTGTCCAAATTCTTTTTGAAGCAAAAGACAAAGATGAATAAATATCAATGTATCAGGTTATTGTTATAAATATCAGATAAATATCTATATGTAACACATCAGTAGGTCCTGCAGGCAGGGCAATCTTTCAGCCCCACAACCACCAGACCATGTTCACACCAGTAATTCCTTTGAAATCAATATTCAAGGAGAGTGCTGTGACATCAACCATTCAGATAAAGTAGAGTTGTGAAATCACTGCTCCAAGTGCCCACACTTCCAAAATGTTTCTCAGATTGGAGAACTGGATAACACATCAGTTAATCTGGTTCTTCACCACCAATCTGATTAAAATGATGGGCAACTGAATTGTCCAGGGTGCCATCAGTGCTATCCCTCCCACTCACCATGACAGACAACAAAAAATAGATCTGTAGGGCAATTTCAGTGCCCTCAGTGTTGAAATTTCATTTGACAGTTAAATTCAGACACTTGAGGCAGAACATCTTAAAGCAATCCCTACATTTCTCAGGTAGCTAAAATCTCCAGGTTTTGGTTGGGTGTCTATTTCCAACTGGAAGTCTGCTGGAACCCTGTCAAAATGTATCCCCACTTCCAATTCACTGCTCTATTTAAACAGTTTAAATCAGTCTGTTCCTTGCCAAGTAACAACCAAAGAAAAATGCAGTAAAACAAGGCAAGGAAAAGTCTGCTTTAAAAATGGCTTAGAAGTTCTGAAGCATAAATAGAGAGCAGTGCAGAGAAACAGAAGTTGGAAGTACTGAAAGGAAATTTTAAGAGTGGAAGAACTGAGCTCATCCTGCTCCGTGGTGGGGCTGGAGGGGCTTTGTGCTGCAGAAGGGGCCTTCCAAAAGCACATCGTTCCCAGAGATAACCCACTGCAATCTGCAGGAGGGGCACGTACTCTTCATGCTCACCAACTTCCAAAGAACATTCCAGATGAAGTACAAAGAGAAATAAATTTTTAAAAAGGGCATAAACAGGATTCCACTGAAAAGTCTTCTGAGGCTCTCATTGTTTAGCTGTTTAGGGCTGAAACCCTTGGGTTCCAGTGATGTCTCATAAAGCTTAGCTGTTCTTTCTTACAGTAAAAGCAGCTACCCTAAACAAAATAAATGGGAAGCAGTAAACATCTCAGTGAAAAATGCTTTCACTGATGTTTACCACAATATTAACATTGTTACAGAATAGAGTCATCAAAAAATTTTTAACTTTCATATTAATTTCTTGTTTTGTGGATTTTTTTGACATGGTCTCCAGAAGGTCTGAATATAAGAAGACACATAAAACCAAACCATGACAACATGGACATTATCATTTGTTTTTCGTGTGCAAAGTCAGCTAAGTACTTGGCAGAAAATTTTATCTATGGCTCGGTGGATCTTTCCATGGTTAGTAAAAAGAAAATTACCATTTGTAGGTAATTTGGAACAGGAATGTTGTAACTCCTGATCCACTGCAGATTAGCATTTATCTCTACAGATCATGCTCCTAAACGTGGGAACAAAATCTTTGAATAAACGCTTAATTTGGACTTTAAAGATGCACTACAAACTATGAGAACTGTAAAGAAAAAAAGTGAGCCAACTATATCACTAAAATGATGTGAAAATATGATTAAATAAAATATTCCAGCTTAAGGCAGACGCCCAACCAACCCTGACACTTCCCATCGCCCTCCTTTCAGCGTATCCTCCACACATCAAACTTCCTCACCTTTCCTGCACAAATCCCCAGTATCTCCAACTATTCCTGAATCACTAACTACAGGAATCATCATAAATAACATCACCCAGTTAAGCAGAACACCTGTGAGATGTCCCTCACCCTTCCAGAGGCCATCACGTCACCTCTGTCAGGTGCCAACACAAGTGGTGACGTTGACAGTTCTGAGCGAGGACAGGGAAAACGCTTTGATCTCACCCAACAAAATCCCTTCTGTTCCAAGAGGCACACACAGAACACACCATTGTTCCTCCCCAGCACAGACCAGGGTGTCTCTCAACACCTACCAAAGTGATCTTGTTCCTTAATTCCCTGGAAAAGCCCCTTCCAGATGGACCAGAGCAGGCCTGGCTCCAAAGCCAACCGCAGCGTTTCATCCTCTCACAGCACAGAAGATAAACAGGAATGAAACCACATTTCCCTGGTGGAAATGCAAGCTTAGAGCCATGCAAGAACAGTGATAAGAGAGAACTTTTATGGATTAACCACCTCATTCCTAAAAAGTACTAAAAAACCCCTTTCAATCCTTCAGCAGGTGTTACCAACAAAGGCCACTTCAGTTTCATGACCAAGCACCACCTCACACCAGTGTCTGGTGGTGCAGCTCCTTAGCTCCCAAGTCTGTATCATGCAGTAATTTCTCTACTTCTGCTTTTTCCCCCTTTACACTTCATAGCACTACTAAAAAAAACTTTCTTGTCTCCACCCAATGTTCCCTGAATATTTCCCAACCCTGAAATTACATTACAAAGAAGAAAATCACGATCAGTGGGCCAAAACAAGCATTGGTACGAACACTCCCCGTGTCAAAAATGATAAAGAGAATAAATCGCTGTTTCTTGACAAGAAGGAAAACAGATAATGCATTAAATAATTTAACCTGGTGATTAAGAAAATAGGTGTTGCCACTTGTAAGCCTGGGAAACAATTTGAAAGAGTCGGAGGTACAAAGGATTGTGAAGAGGAAACAGAAAGTATTTTCTGCATAGGTTCGTCCCCCTCCATCCCCATGACAAAACTCTGCATATCTATAAATTGTGTTTTTAGAGGAAGGACAGCAGCACACAGTGACCTACAGCTGCAGCAAGGGGTGTCCCTCCTCCCCTCCACCTGGAGGAGCAAAGCAACTGACCTGTTGTTCGTATCTTTTCTTGATCTCATCCAACTGCCAGGAGAATTCTTGGGCTTGCTTTTCCCGGAGCAATTTTGATTTCCTTAGATCTGCTTCAACCTCTGCCATCTACATGGGAAAAGAAAGGGAATATTTAATTTTTTTTTTTTTTTTTAAGGCATATCTTGAAATGTTCTGACATTTCTACAGTTGTTTGTAAACCATCAAAGAGGCGAATATCACTTGTTGAGAATGATAACAACACCATTTGTATGTGGTGAAAATGAATATTCAGTCACTACAGGATTATTAGTTACTCAAGGACTTAGTGATCACTGTTTTGCCACTCCCTAATTACAAAGGATTGGCTCAGTTTTTCACTCAACAGTGGTGAATATCCCATCGAAATTAAGCCAATATTTTCTCTAGACATATTTAAGACTCAAATATATTTCACTTAAAAATACACTGCCTGTGGAAATTCAAGGGAAATCATGTGCGAGTCAGAGCATAAACTACACATTTAAAGCCAGTTTACATTAAATCAGAAAATAACTTAAAATAACTTAAAAGAGAATTATTTGGCTGCAAGTTAAGTCCTCTGAAGATAGTCATCGCCTATGAATAATGAGTCCCACAGATTCCAGCACGCAGCATCAAGGAAGCAATTTCACAACTCAATTAACAAAGGCTTTTGTATCAAAAGCACAACTGTTAGCTGCACATCAGGCATGTTTCCAAGGGAATATATATATATATATATCTATATATATATATATCTGTGTTACTCTGCTGCAGTGCACACTCATCAATGACTTTTAGATCTAGATCCCAATACAAGCAGTGAATAAACTGTGTCCCTAAAAAGAGAAAAGAGGTGGAGGGGTCTGGAGGACCAGTGCTGCCACAAGCCCATCTGCTACACAAAAAGAAGAAACCCATGAATTCCTGAAGCACAAGCCAAAATCCTGCTTGGCCTAAGGGAGTGCTCAGTGTTCAACAGATGTCTGTGCCAATTGGCCTGGACATCACTCTCCAGCCAGGAAGGAGGAGAAAAGGCAGCACTCGGAGTGGGAAAAGCATTTTATTGCAGAGTACTCCAGCAAGAAAGGAAGGGACTGGAGCAGCAGCAGTTGGCCAAATAGAAAGTGGAAAAAGAGAATAGTGAGGAAGCAGCTCCTGAACCTCACTGCTACTACCTGCCATTAAGAAAAGGGGCTGCAATCAATGTTTTATGAATAATTTTCTTCCGGCTCCAAACTTACTCAAATTGCATGTCCATGGCCATATTTTACTCAGGTCAATAAAACCCAGAAAAATAACAGATCTTGTTACTGCACTAAAGGAGTTTTTTTAAGAGAATGAAAACATTCTAAAAAGTGAAATAGTAAAAACATATGCAAAGATGCTTTAAATGTACTGGCTTCTAGAGTTTATTTGCTAGGTCACATTCATCAGTTTCCAACAACTGCAAAAAAGGCTCTTGATCACTATTTGCCAAACCCAGGAAGATCCAAAGTGACATACTCTATGTATTGTTTCTCTTATTTTTACTTATTACTGGAAAAAATGCAGATCTTGCAGCTAAACACGTGCCACCCACCCAGCAGTGGACATCAGGTGACTCTTAATAATCACAAGCTTTGCAAAATAGGAAGCAGATGGCAAAAAAAAAGATATTATCATAGAGCCAAACTAATGAATCCAATATTGATTGCAACAACTGAAAATGACCCCATCCTACCCATCTCCATAATTAACTTTATCTCACACCAAAAATGGGTTTGAAGCCCAGTGTTTCTAATGTAGATAAAAGGACAGCGTTGCTATGGCTACTGCAGTTGTTGTTTTGTAAGTAATACATCCCACCTCACCACAAAACATAGAATTTTCCAGTACGTTCCATGTACTGGGGGATTTATCTCAGAGTATGTGGATGCAGAGGAATGAGAAAAGCCAAAGCTATGAAGAGAAAGGTTCAGCAGTGTTCCTTTGATGTATTTCCTTGGACCTCAGTTCCTGTAAAATAGAACCACTCAATTGTACAATATCATTTATTATTTCTACATTTTAGCACCCAAGTAGAGACAGAGTACAGCAAAATTTATTTGCAAAATTTCCCAGAACACAGCACTATTCTGAAAGAAATTTATTGTCATTTTAAAATTACGGTTGACTATGTTTTCCTAATTCTTTTGCACTTTCTTATGTATTGGGCTGGTTTTCTTTGCTGAAGGCTTTTTATGTGAATGAAACCATTATTAGCCTTTCTAGAATTAGACAACATCCCTTTTGGAGCAGAACTAGGATATTATTTTAAGTCATCATGAAGAAATTGTAGGAGGGTCAAACAGTACCAAAAATGTCAGATTAAAACTGTAGGATTTGTTGTATTGCCCTTGTGGGTCTGGTTTGCTGAAAACATCTTACTTTTATAAGTTTGTTCTGGCTCTTTTTTTAATTTCCAAATTCTATTATTTGCTGTCTGCATGTGTCTTTAAAATACCAGCAGTGAAGATTTCCAAAAAACTTTGAGAACAACAAAACGGGAATTTCCTCAATCCTAAGGCAGCATCCTCAGCCATCCATTCCAGTCCCAGCCTGCAGCACCCTCCTGTCAGCAGCGAGGTTTGGTCATGGTAGGTGAGGTTGGAACTTGTAATTACAAGAATTACAGAATTACAAGCTGGAGTTCTGTCTGGAGAGCTCAACCACACGAGGGAGTTACAGAAATATCCCTTCTCTTGCCTTCTTTTTGATCACCTGTTGCTCGTTCCTCATTTCACTCCTTGGGCTGCTTTTGTAAAGTCCCAGGAGAACGGTTTAACCACTGTTTGCTTCCTAGGAAATTCAAGCCACTAAAATCCCTGATTTTCAGGGACAGAAAAATGGACTTTTCCATCCTCTGCACATGACTGCCAGCAGCCACCACGGCTCTGCCCCTGTTTGGGCTCAAACTGATTACAGGAGCTCATTAATGGAAGACAGAGTCGCGCGGAAAAGAGTAGGAAGAGACACACATTTAAGTGGAAAATGACAAGCGTTGTTCCACAGGGTGTATAAACTAACACTTTATACTCTCACTCCTGAAAAATCCCTAATCAGTATCATAACTGCAGATATCTTTATAACAATGACAATTCTGGCTTTGTTAGAAAGATGAAACACCCGCCACCATCCCTTTCTGACTTGCTGCAAAGACACTACATTGTGAAAGATTTTGATGTAGCACTCTCAAGTGGAGCATGTTTCTGGCATTATAAGATCAGAATCCGCTATCCCACTGCGCCAGAGTTTCAGAAAGGCTGGCATTGTGACCTCCTCACCCGCTGTTTCATTTCAGCAGAGTCTTTCTCTGAGTTCAGCTCCACCTGCCGCTTAAACTCCTCCAGGGCAGCGCCTGCCTGCTGGGCCTGCAGCCTCTGTACCTCCGTCACCCGCCTCAGCTGCTCCTCCTTCTCCCTAGAAAGTCACAGAAAATTTTCAGAGTTCAAGTATCAAATAAAAGAACAAGTGTGCTGGTGTAAAAGAGAGGCCTTTAACCCGATCAGTTTAAAATAGTATTCAGATTTCAATTTCCTGTCCCAGCTTCTGCCCAACTTCCCTTTGCAGGGCTTTGAAGAAGGCGATGGAAGGCCGGAGTTATTTTCGCTTTCTCCGATTGAATTTCGCACGCCCAAACACGGCGTCCACAGCTCACAACAAAACCTTCACCTTCAAAGTCTCTCTTCACTTCAATGGCTCACTACACACTGTAGAACCCCCTTAATTAAGCCCATCTTTAAACGAGATCTAATTAATAAATTTAAGAATAATAACAACAATAAATAATTAACAATAAATTACATTTCATTAAATTAGATTTAACACCCCCCAACACTTAAACAAACTCTTTTTAGCATGATTGACTTTCTGGATTAAAAAAAAAATACAAACAAAAAACTTATCCCAGTGCCATCTTTGCTCAGAAAAGGTGCAGGATTATTCCCTGCTTGTCATATATCAAAATGCAAAGCAGGGTAATGCATGACACGTGGTTCCTTCTTAATCTATTAGAAACCCATAATGCTGTGATGTCTATTCAGCCTTTACAGTAATGACAGATGTTAAATCTCTGTGCAAAGATATTTCATATGAACAGCCTACACTATTTGACATATTAAACCTGATACAGCTATACAAATCAGGTTGGGTTTCTTCAGATTTCATGGTATATCAATAGTAATGTTTCTAAAACATTTTATGTACATTCACATATATACAGATACATGATAAGATAGAGACGTTCACCATATTGACACAACACACAAAAATTCATGTAACTTATAAATATTTCAGAAATTTGGATGTGATTCCTCAAATATTACTAACTTTTATTAACTTGTTACTGATTTTGTTATTAACTTAGCATTATTAGCTGTTTGTGACACGTTTCTACTCCCACAGGTCAGCGCAGTTGCCTGACTTTGTGCTGAGGCACTGGCGAACACGACGGTGGCATCGGGGGACAAAGCTGGCTCCACCCATGGCTTGTAACAGAAGACACATTCACACAGACCTGCGGCTGACATTTTCATTTTCCAGGCAGAGGAAGTACCTCACGATAAATTTCCCATTTTGACAGAAATTATTTCCATATAAAACAAAGAACCTGACACGTAAGAGACGGAAAAGCCCAGCTAATTCATCTCGTCTGTCACCTTGCCAGCACTGGAGGAGCTGCTGCAGCACTGAGCGAGCCTTTCAGAAAGGTCAGGAAGCTGCCAAGCCCAAAGTTACAGTATTCACATCCTCTTCTGTGGTTTTCAGACCAGACTTTGACAATGGGACAAAGAACATAATCCTACATCTTCACAAAGCGGCTGTTTGCAGTGGAGGAGAGCAGGGCAATTCCATTAGCAAAGAGATCAAAGAAACGCCACAAGCCCTGAGTCAGTATATTGCTGTTTACTTTTAGAGGTTTTTTTCCTGATGCATGTTTAAAAAAAAAATAGATTTGATTTTGGTGCCTCATTCACAGCTGAAGGAACAATTGAGAATAGGGAGACGACTTTTTTCCTTACAGGAAAAGGAAAATACCTTTCTTACCCAGCAGAAACTGGAGGAAAACAGAACAAAATCCTGTATCATGGTTTTGATTGATGATTGTTTTGGAGTTTTGGGTTTGTGTTCTTAGAAGACCTGTACAAATTACCTTCAAATTTGCTAGAGAGGATTCATCACCCCTCCAGATATGCTTTATTTCTACAGCCTCATCGATTCCATTTCCTACACTCCTTTGGGGGGAAGCACATCTGTGTTAATCTCAGCTACCACACTCCCCACTCATTTACGAGACAATAAAAATTAACACAGCAAAAAAAATCACTACCAAAATCAACTTTTTTTTTCCCCCATCTAAATTTAAGTGGCAAAATACCATTTAGGATTTCCATTTCTCCTGCAGAGGATCCAAAAGATCCAAATTGCAAGTACAAAATTCCTCCACCATTCCTCAGAATGGGCACACCAATGGCACCTCCAGAGCTCAAAGTGATAGGAGCTGTCTGATGGGGCAGTTATCCATCAGCTCCTGCTGTTTGGCTCAGTTATCCCCCAAACCCCACTTTCCAGGGAGCTGCTGAATACAGGTATTTTTAATTTTACAGCTGTTTGACACTGAATTACACTGAGCATATCACTCCCCTCTCCCACAACAAAATCTACCTCAGAAAGAAGAATATGTAAGAGCTCTGTCCACATTTGTTACCTTGGAGAGACCATGGAGAGGGAAAAACCTCCACTTCTCCTCCCAAAGATCTGTAATTCAACAGGCACTGGATAACAAACCTCTCTCCCTGCAAAACACATCTAATAATTCCACTCCACACTGGAAACAAAACCAAAAATTGAAGCTTGTTCAAACACATCCACACTGCCAAGTGTCACGAGACACTGGGACAACAGCTTTGGTCCAGCCAGATGGAAACACAACAAATCTAAACATAAAAGGACAAGATATCAGTCCTCGTGCTCTTAGCAAGGCTCCAAATTTATGCATCCTCTTCCTTAGGAAGATATTTTTATTTTGAAATATTATGATGTAAACTTCTAGGAATGTGGTTTTATGCACCTTCCTTTCTTTTAAGGACTTAATCCCATGAATAAATGCAACATCTCATTATAATCAGGAAAAAAACTTCATTTTTAAGGATGTGGGAGCCAGCACTCTATTTTTTGTGCAGTTCAGATTTGTACAGAAGCTTAGAAACCTGTGCAACAATGGCCCTCGGTTCACAAATATAAGAAAAGCTTCACTTTTTTTCCCAAGACGCTGAGCAATGTGCCTTGCATGAAGCACTAAAATATTCACTTTGAAGATTATTTTTTTCAGTTGGACTAGTTGTGGGGCCCAATACAATACAATTACATCACTTAAATCCCCTAAAGCTGAGCCGGCTTGAATATAAAAACAGGGCGAATTTACTCTTTGCCCCCAATTTAAAAAGCAGCAAATTCCTTTTGTTTCAGTGTATAAAGGACATGGCAACGGAATTAGGAATCTTACACGGCACAAACCATCTCAGAGAAAGTTGACTGTGAAGTCCAGAATTTCAATTTCAGAAATCAGCACCCTGAAGTGCACTGATAAATGGGAAATACAAACATCTTACATGCTTCCTCTTCATGCTTAATCATAAATATTTGTCTTGCTCTGTAAAATGGCTTCCAAGAGAAAACAACTGAACACAGTGAGACTTCACAGCACTGCAAGTCACGTTAACGAAACTCGGGGCAATGCAGAGGTTAACAGGAGAGGTTAATTAAACTTGGGATGTCCCAGCAAATGTGGGATGAACCAACACGTTCCTGCAGGGTTCCCACCATTCCCTGAACAACAGCAAGGGCTCACCAACGGCACAAGGAGCAGGAGATGCACCTGGCTGGGTCTCAGCCTCGTCAATAAATTCAAACCCTGTAGACAAGAAGTGCCAGCACACACTGAACTCATCACGGACCTCCACGGCTGCACAGGGACAGAGTTTCACACCCCAGGGGCCATCCAGACCCAAGCTCCCTGGGTGTAGTTTATAGAGCTTCTCAGTGACATGGAAAATAGTGTATAATAATAGACTGTGAAACTTCTCATGTTTTCTTATAAAATTATACCAGGCTTTAATTCACAAACAGGCAAAATCTCCTCCAGGTTTTCAAATCCTGCTGGCTGCACAGCCCATTGGATCCCAGCTGTACTGGAGAACTGAAGCAGAGCAAGGAATTTCTATAAGGATATATTTTGCCACTGAACAAGCTTCTGAAACTTAAATTCTGATGGACTCCACAAGAGGGAGAGGCTCCATCCCTTGACTAAGTCTCTCCCAGGTTGTTATGGCTCCGGGTGTATGCCTGGAGATAAACATGAATCCCAGAATGTCTCGGGTTGGAAGGGACCCGTAAGGATCACTGAGTCCAACTCCCTGCTTCTCACAGGGCTACTTAAAACTAAACCATATGACTAAGAGAAGGCTGAGGTATGGGAAAAGCAGAGTCATGGCTGAGCCTCCAGCCCCACTGATGATGCTGAGATCCTGCTGGGAAAGGCCAGGCTCTCCTGCCATTCCCCAGTGATCCACATTACACGTACTCTAATCCTATGTACTCAGATTTGCTGTACTCACACAAGTCTTTACCCATTCCTTCCTCTCTTTTCTAAATATTAATATTTCTGAGGGAAATTTGCTTTGCTACCCACCAAACTGAAAACTATTCAATTGCTGGAAGGCAGCTGAAGAAGGATTTTGTTGTTTCTACACAGCCTTCCTTTTTATTTAATGACACAAGAAATAAAAAAATGACTCTCACTAATATGTGTTGAAACAAAACCAGTTATCACCATTTATATAATTCATTTAGATTTAAAAACCCTAAAAAACTCCTATATAGGCACATTTCCAAAGGAGAGAACAACTTCTTACATAATACACAGTGAACTGTGTAGCTGAAAACACAACCTGCATCAAAGCATACCCAAATTTCCCATGCAAACCAAAATTCAGGAATTTCACCTTAGTATCTTCAGTGTCTACAGATATGAGGACCCATCCAGTTTACAGACACATACATTTGGCTTTATATAGGGAAATTTAAGCAGACCAATGATCCTGTTCCTGATCCCAGAGAGTTCCTCACATGGAGATGACCCTAGTACCATCAGGACTCCACAAAATTGCAGCAGTTTAATTAATTAATTAAATTTATAGCCCAATGCAAGACCCATGCTACCACTTTTTAGTGCCACAACCACTAAAAACCCCTCCCTGCAACAGCCCCTCTGATTTAACTTCTAGAATGCAGATATTCCACTACATAAATAATGTCCTAAGGCCTAAAGTACCAGGTATTTCTAAAGAAGGGGTTAACGGGTTAGCTAACTGCCACAGAAAAATGCTTCAGCAGTAATGCCAAATCTGTGAAATACACAAAAATCAAATGTTGCTTTTCCTGTTTTTAACACCCAGTGATAGCTCAGCAACAGCCTGGGGCCTGACTGCACCCATCTCAGCTGTGGTTGGAGCATCCTTCTGCAGGGGCTGCGATTCCCACAAACAGCCAGGAACAAGGAGGGCTCTCCCACCATGCCAGCCCCCAACATATGGAATATGTGCAGAACACTTCTTCTTTCTGGTGTGGAGAGGAAGAAAGACAGTGTGAAGTCATTCAAGCAGAATGATAACTAAACCAAAGCCAGATCAAAGGAGCGAAGAAGAAAGACTGAAATGTGAAGCTGAAATATTTATTGCCTTCAAAACATCATCCCAATGCTGTCCCTGGGCACTTTAATATTTCGGAGTTGTTAGAAAGCATTCTAACTTGTTTCATCATTTCAAAGAAATAAAGCCAAAAATATAAAGCTAAGAAATAAATATAAAGCGTTCCCCAATTTTATGAATAAGATGAGCTTGTCTTTAGGAGAAAAAGCACAAATCCACTTATAAATTGTTTACAGTTTGCATAATTTGAGATGTTAACATCACAAAGCTGGTCTGCATTCCTTCAAGTAAATTCCAACAATAGAAGATATTTACAATACAATTATTGTTTCAAACTTTATACTTATGTTTTAAATAAATCATGAGATAACATTAACAAATTAATCCACTCCTTATAGCCATTAATGAATTTAGAGTAAATAATACTCCATGTGTGTAGTATCACACTGAAATAAGAATAATGCATTACATTCAAAATTAATGGCTCACAAATTAAGTAGACATTGGTTAAACACACTAATAATTATTATAACTATTTCTCATTACAATAATGACAGGGCACTGTTGTGCTAGGTGCTATGCAAACAGAATAAAGCAGCGACTGCCAAATGATGAATGTGATGTGGGTTAAAAGGCTGGGCTAGTGCTGTAAATGTGGCTGGAAAGGAAAATGTTATAATTTTGCTCCAGCCTGCAGAAACTGTCTCCAAGATTTAGATACACCAATATATAAAGACCACAGAGGCTCAGCTATCAAGGCAGGAGGATTAGAACAGAGATTAACAGTCACGGCTTTCCCATGCTGAGACCACGGCTAAACCTCACCAAGGACAACACGGAGGGGAGAATTAGAGAGACAGGTGTAGATAATGCCTTAGGAAAAGGGAGACAAGTCTGTAATTAAAAGGTGGACCAGAAAGTCAGCACAGACAGGAAGGAGATTCATGAGACAGCCAGAGAAGAGGAGCAAAGAAGGCAAAGATGGAGATCAGAGAACAGCGCTGTGGCACTGAGAGCTGGGGGGCGAATAAAATAAACCATCCAGAGGACAAACTATGTGAGAAATCAACCAGCACAGGACAGAGCCAGGCAAGGAGAATCACATAACACTAACAAAGCACAGCCCAGGGTGTGTGAAGAGTGACAGAGCCAACAGTGGTTGGCAAACCGAAGATGCCGAGGAGGAACTGCCAGGATTAAGTCTGTTAAGGAGCTACAAGGGCACAGAATTCATCCTGTCATTCTCCTGAATTAAGGTAACTATTTTTATGGTTGAAATAATTGTATAGTTCAGGATTCAGAGTAATAATATTCATGTTGTAGTAGATAATAAAGATATTTAATTCTGGGGAACCATGCGTGTCTACTTGGCTCATCGGTTCCTTCTTTCCAAGAGGACATGGATTGTCACAATTCTCTTTTCCTTAAAAGTACTGTTTGAGTTAATAACTTCAACTCCTCAGTGAGGGTTGGTTGTATTGTTGCTGAAGTTGAAGGAAAGTTGTACAAAGTACATAAGAAATAAAAGCAAAATTAAGATTATCAAATGTAATTGAAGTCGAGCGATCACAATCATCAAGCAACAACAAGGAACACATTTTTTCCTTGTACTACTTTGTAGATGGTTTCTAAGTGATCCAAAGGAGGTGACAGCCTGAAACATTTCCTGCTTTTTAACAATCAGTAATTGAATTCAATCATCTGTAAGACTTTCTTTAGCCAACTGAAAGCTTTTCTCATTTCATCAATGTTTTGGGCATTGTATAACTCGAGATATAGTCCACCAAATGTGAAAAATACACTGATGTGAGAGGGAAGCCTTTTGGAATAACGAGGCAACAATTCTGACATTACTGTTGATTATTTGTATATACATTTAGTCAACGCGACTGTGATAACCCTTAACTACATTAATTAATAGAATAGCAATTTACAGCAATTAATTAAGTGCTATAGCATGGTACAGCAATGCTCTTCACCTCACAAGGCAATACTTTTCACTTCATAAGCTGTGTGTCATATCAAACCATTTTCATAGCTGTTATCACTAAAAAGATGTCATGTGATATCTCTATAACCATCTTGAGGGACGTAACAGTTCCAGAGCCAAGGATTAAAAATCAACTGTTACATTTTTTTTGTACAACTGGAGCTTTCCTTTCAATACATATTTCATTATTGCCAGTAGGTCTCCAGAGAAACGGGGGGAAAGAAAATGAAAGGCTGTAAATAGTTAATAGAACACTTTATTTTTGCTTTTAAGTGAGACTATTAAACAAAGCTACCACATTTCTGAGCCCTCTGTTCATGCTCCACGTTGTGGCCCCTAGAGCGAGGGTTAGGGAATGTTTACAATATGCTGGAAACTTTGACTGGGTTTGCTCTAAAAGGTTTCAGATGCTCAAGCACAGCACCAAGTGGAGAACAGCTGCTTGGTTTTCCACTAAATCTTAAAGGAGAAAAAAAAACCAAAAGAAAAACCAAACTAAAACCCACCCTACCAAAAAAACACACAGAGTTTTAAAGAGTAAAACTATATCCCAGCTCCTCAGCCACATCACATTACCACTGTTTTTAAATCACAGACTTGGCTTTTTTCATCATATTGCAACTGCTGTAGCAAGACAACCCTGAACATTTTAATAAAAGATAATGATGAACACAATGAACATGGGTATAAACTCTTAACAATGCTCTTTTATTGCAACACTTGGAATTAAAGACAATGACTGCCCATATTCCTTTAATTATTTCCGGCTTTAAATAGTAATAGCTTTTCCATTCCGACAAGAATTCTCTCCACACACAAATACTTCATTTTCAAGGAAAAATGGAATTAACTGCAGGAAAACAGCTACACTTAAGCAATTACCCTAAAAATATTAACAACAACAAGCAATTACTCAGAATCTGGATTCCACTTAGAGGAGCAAGAAAGGAAAAAAAGGAATAAAGAATTAACTTGTGGTTAAAGCTATCACTCCCTTTATTTATTTATCACTGCATTGATGATTCTCAGGCTGCTGTGTTTTGCTGTGTGCAGTGGCATTTCTGACGCACACCACTCCAAGAAGCCCATACAAGAGGATTTGAAGGAGCAGCTGTTTAAATATAAAGTCCTCAAAGGGCTTGGTGGAATCAAATTCTCAAGATCCACTGTAAATCACAGCTTTTTTTCAAAATACAACTTCTGTTTATTTTGAAAAGCCCAAATTTCACTTCTTTTGAAAATGTTGGGATCTAACAATTATGCAAATATAAATTGCAAACAAATTAAATTATTTCCACTGCTATTTATTCTACCTCCTTCTGCCAGCTCTCTTCACATGTTTATTTTTCCTTGCCTTCATCTGTTTCCCTCTTTATTGGGTCAGCAGCAGATTGTTCACCATTTATTTCTCTCAAATCTATGTCCCCTCACATCTTTTACACAGTTCCTTTTGTGGTATTACAGAGAGAAGAAAAGTTAAATAAACACCATGGCAATTTTGCAAGATACAAACAATCCTAAAGAATAGAAGACCCTTACATAAAACTTCCTGTGCTAAAGTTTGATGCATTTTTAGGTTTTTCTGAACAAAGCAAGAAGAGCTTTTCAGATCCAACAAACCCAAACCTTCTCTTTGTGTGTCAAAGAGAACCATACAATGAAAAATGAGTCATTTCTCAGCCACAGCTGTAGGAAAAGGTTCTGCAAAGGACCAGCTCACCCTGTGCCCATTTCTGCCTTGTCACCATTTCACCAGTGCAGGTGAACTGGGAAACCCCAGGCAGAAGGAGCAGCTGCTGGAGGTGGCCAGGCAGGCTCAGAACAGCAGCAAAACCTTAAAATACTCAGGGCAGCATGAAAACAGGATCTCACAAACTCAGATCATCCCACTGCACCAGGGCCCAGAGCAGATGGGGCCTTGTGGAAATAAAACCCAGAGAAAATGGGAATTTACTGACCCTCAGTGTCGCTGCTGTCCAGGCATTCCCCGTGTCAGGGACCCAGCCTGAGGCTCCAGGACAGTTCTAATTTCATTTTAAATTCTACTTTTAGCAAGGGTGATATCAAAGGCACCCTCTGAAGGCTTTACAGGTATCAATACCGAGTTTAAAACCACAAGGGAAGCCTGAGAATAGCTCCAGCTCCATGGATCTGGATCAATGTCATGTAAGGAATGACCCAGAATAACCAAATGACTGGCAAACCACACCAGGAGATGACAAGTGAAGCCTTTTGAATAAAGAAATGACTGAGGTTTCAAGAAGAGTAACTGGTACCAAAAAAAAAAGTATTTCCTTCCCTAAAGAGCATTTTTTCCTCCTTGATTTAGGAAATACGAGTGCAAGAAAATTTTTATCAGATATTTTCTGTGAGGCAAAACCTTGTAGCAGAAATAACTGTGCTAGACACAAAAACTGAAATTTAAAATATAAGTTAGCACTACTGAACACCTGACAAAATCCCTAGAAATAGCAGTCCAGCACGGGGAAGCACAGAGCATTGCTCTCATGCTGGAATAATGAAAAGCAGTGGGAAAAGGTTTTCTAAGTCTACACTGAGGAAACTCCATGGCACCACCTCCAACAAGAAATCAACTTCTTCTCCTTGACTCCCATGTCAGAAACCACGTGCATGTACACAAGGATATATGAGAAAAGAAAAGCAAATTGTTTTCATTTCTGCATTTTATTGAACACCTGCAGGCACCACCTTCACACCACATCGTGGTTGGAAAGATTTGGTGTGCCACCTAAACCAAATCCCAGAATACTGTGAGAGCTGCCTGTGTGAGCTTTAGAAACTGCTGTGGAAACTATTGTGAAAATCTGCTCATAGACAGAAATGGCTCTGCTGGTTTCTAGAAAGTTTAGCAGTTTAGCCCATCTTTCTTCCCCAGAAGAATTTTAAACAAGTTCAGACAAGGGGTAGAGAAGCCATGGAAAAAAAGAGGTGTTGGTAGCTCCTTATGTAAACAAATAATTTTATTAAGTGACTCAGAATAAAGCAGCTGCTCAGCATTTGCTCTGTATCATCCCCACTTACGAAGTGCTGAGATTTGGCTCCACAGACAGACTTGAAAAAATAAAAAGGCTAAGAGTGAGAGGGAGAACGTTGTGGAGCACTGGAGTGGAGATGTGCAGGCATCCCTTGACACTGCAGTGTTCAACTACAGCATCTGCACCTGTACAGGGAATGTTTAGTTTCATTTCATTTCATTTCATTTCATTTTTCATTTCATTTCTCCTAATGTGACCACTTAAAATTTGTTTCCTTCAACACTACAGAACTGAGGAACAAGAACTCAGGAAATCTGTACTTCTGGAGCACATGAAAATGTTATTTGTGCATGAGGCAAGCAAAGCCAAAAGCATTAAATCAGATCCCATCATTATCTTCAGTACATGAGAACTGTCACAACCATTACCCTGAAGAAACCAACAAGGTCTGCACTTCCACGAGGGTGACAGATGATCACAGCCTCAAACTATTCAGTATCTTTATAATTCAGTCCAAAATCTCTCAGCCTCAAGATTGACCAACTTTTTATGTCTATGCAGCCACAAAGGTGCCATTCCCTGTCCCTGGGAGTGTCCAAGGCCAGGCTGGACAGGGCTTGGAGCACCCTGGGACAGTGGAAGGTGTCCCTGCCCATGGGATGGGATGATCCTTCAGGTCCCTTCCAACCCAAACCATTCTGGGATTCTCTGACGACTCCAGAATGGAAGTGACTAAACCAAACCACCTCAAAACTGAGCTGGTATTGTGGTTGTGGTGTTGTGTAATCTTCAATAAAATGGGGAATATTTCCCTACAGCAAATATATATTCCTCATAGTAAATTAAAAGTATGAAAGAATCTGCTACCAAGATAATAGCAGAGGCAAAATAAATATACTGAATGAATAAGCATCCAAATTCCACAGAAAAGACACAACAGATGATGCTGAGAGCTGTTTAACAATATTGCATAAAGTCAGCAGGACCTTTTCTTCCTCTTCCATGCAATTTCTTCAGCAGCAAATGGGCACAGATTTTTTTCTCATTTATTTTCTATTTCATTCTACTCAGTTTGCACTGTGACAAATTATATACCTCTATTTCCTACTCCTCTGCTCACTGTGAGAGATAAGAACAGCAGAGATTTAGCCTATTTGCAACCCACTCTCATGACACATTTTCTGCAACCAAACCACAGGGATTAGAGAAACAACCTTTCCCCCCAAGTAATTACAGAGAAGCTTTTCAAGAAAACTTTGTTCTTATAGAAATGCCATTTAAAGGACATTCTAGAAAAGCCCTTGGAGCACTTCTTAGAATGACTTTGCTATTAGGCAATGCCTGTGACATGCACTGCAAAAGTAAATATAAATTTTATATCTACAAGTCACCACCACAAGTCAGGAGTGTTGGAACAATTCTTTTGCAAAAGGTTTGCTTTTGACAGGTATTTCTACCAGGAACTTCAGAAGAAGGAAAAAAAACCTTCTGTAAACTATGTAAACCCCTATTCTGTATTGAAACTGTGGCAATACTATTCTTTTTTTATTTTTGAAGTGAAAGATACTTTCAGAAATGTGGATTTTACTATTCCACACAATGTCTCAAATCACTTTCATTCTGCATCGGTGTGGATACGTTTGAAACAGCAGTAGCACTGTTTGCTGTCACAGCACTGGAAAAATAATGATAATAATAACAAAAATTCCCCTAAAATGCCTGCCACTTCCCTTTCCGTGTGCTTGCAGCTCACCAGCTACTCAAGATATAATCCTGTGGCCATTTCAGAATCAAAGTGCATTCAGATCAAAGTAGTTTATGAGAAATCACTGATGCACCTACTGGGTTCTGAGTTGCAATTCCACAAGGCATCGTTCCTATTGAAGATGCTGAACTGTATTTTCACCCACCTCATGCAAGGCAAGATTGTTTTTTTAAGATTTACTGTGTCTGCCTTAGCTTGGAGTTACTTAATTTCATTGTGCAAGTAGTTAAAGAAATTCAGCAAAATGAAGCATTTTTACATAAGGTATTTGCCCTTATGAATTCATATTAATAGCAAGGGATTGTTAAAAAGACTAATTTTTGCAGCAAAAGCCATAAGGAAGCCATCCATTTCTGCCACAATAAATATCACTGCTCCTTTTCTATTACCAACATGTATATCACATTAAGGCACATATATGAAAAATCTTAATACTGTCCAGAAACACTGGTGGTAAATTAATGGTTTGAATTCCAGAGAGCCCTGCAGGACTGGCAGCTCCTCTGTCCTGGGCAGTTGAGTCTGTTCCAACCCTGGTCACAGAGGTCAGACCCAGAGCTGAAATCCCAACCAGCAGAATATGAGCTGGGCCTGGACTAGAGCACTGCATTTCTGCAAACATCATCTTTTCAGGATCACCAATCCACCCTCACGAATCTGCCAACTTCTGTCTCCATCCAGACAAAACCACACTCAAAAGCTAATTTTTATTTCTCTTCAGTTACAGAATCATTGCTTATTAGCATTACTAATTTCATTGTTAATCTTAAAATTAACCCCAAATCCCTGCTATAAAACAACCAAAAGAGCAGTAGTGTAGAGTTTTATTAGAGAGCAAAATCTGCAAAATTAAAACATTTTCCATTTCAATTGGGAGAGGTATATATATGATTTAATATTAGAAATCTCTACATCATTTTCAACACCCTGAATAAAAAAAAAAATTAAATTAAATGAAGAAGCATAAGAGAAACAGGATATGGAACTGACCCTGGGAAAAATACTCCACAATATCCCAGAATATTCTCAGTTGGAAGGGACCCACAGGAGTGGAAGCAACTTGCACTAGAAGACACTTTGAAAGCCATGCAGGAATAGGTATGAATCACTTGCTGTGGGGGAAATAGCAGATGATTTTTAGCCTGTTGAACAGTCCCCAGGGCTTTTCCATCCCAGGAGCTGACCCATGCCCAGGTTTGGCCAAAGGATTCCCTGGCAGGAAGCACAAGGCTGGGACTGAGCTCTGCCAACATTGGCTCAGTTTGTGGCCCCTGGAGCATCCTCAGCACTCTGGGCTCTTAAACTCCAGTCTTTCAAACCCTTACTCCAACTCCAACCCAAACCTGAGCTTAAATCCAGCCAGGGAACACCTGAGATAACTGAGGGTGTCCTCAGCTCTCTGCAAGGGCTCCTCAGCTGTGCTGCTCAGGTTCTGAGTCCCCAGCAGCTCCCGGATCCTGCCTGCAGAGTTCCCCCTGCACCCCCGAGGGACCAGCCCTGAGCACCCCCGGGCTCCACAGGCAGGCTGGGTTTATTAACATCAGGAAGTGCAAACTGACACGTTATTTGAAAGATGTGGAAGGAAATTAATGCAACTTCATTATCAACAAATCAGATGGTAAAATACTGAAAGATTAAGTGCAGCTGATAACAATTCAATCTCCCCAAAATTATAAATAATAGTCAGTGTAAAGAATTTAAAGATTAAAAGATGGAGTTTTTATTAATATCTGCAGTGATTTAAGATAGTCTCTATTTATGCCAAATACCTCAGAGATTATAGAAATAAAGAAATACAGACTTCAGTCCTGTCACTTTTATGGAATAAAAGTATCTTTACTTGCCTCTCCCAGTCTAGATAAGGTACATTGGGATATTAAACTGAATACTTTTAGCAAATAACTTCTGGTTTGTTTCAAAATAATCTGTTTTCCCTAGAAATGACTTCCACAGCTTTGAATTTAAACTGGATTAACACATGGAAATAATACTTCACATACTCAAAAATGGAAGGAGCATAGCAAGAGTTGATCTTGTCCTAGGTGCATCTGCTGCACATAAACCACTCCCCTGCTCAGAAAACATCAAACTTGGTTTATTCTGATTAGCTTTTCATGGACAAAGTCAGCAAAAAAAACCTGTTCCAAGTTAGTTAATGGAAACTGTTTGCTACAGAGCACTTCGCCCAGCCTTAGATCCCTGTCAAGAACAAGTATTCACACAAAGAAGTGTTGTATCAAAGAGGGAAAATCCACATTAAGAGTTAAAATTTGTGGATATTAAAAATCAAATATAAAATCAGAAGCACCATATACTAAATTAAAATATAATCTCAATAAATACATCTTTCAAATTTAGTCCCATTTCTAGAAGGGCACACAGCAACAAGTCTTTAGTTTTGATTATTTGCTTCCTATGAATCCACTCTGAATTGAACCTGGCCCGATTTTTTTGTGAGGGCAAGACCAGCTGACAGCATTAACCTCAATTTCATTTTATTCCCACCACTTAAAAGTCAACAAATTTGGGTGAGTTGGTTCTTGCTTTAGTTTTTATCATTTTTCTTTCTGATTAGAACCCTGAAGATGCAGCTCTAAAACAGGAAAAAAACTATAGGAGGGCAGTTAGATGAGATAAAGCCTAAGTTTATTTAATAAAAAAATAAACATTAATAAATAAATATTTTTAAATACCGGGGATGGTTTATAACAATAACAATTATTCCATATTCACTTACTTCAGAGCCTGTTCCAGGTGGCGAATTTTCTTTTGAGCATTCCCTCTTTCTTTATCCAGATCATTCTGAATGCCATGAATCTGCCATTTAAGGAAAAAGCCACCATATATTTTAGCCAAAACAGTGTCTCAGTTAAAAATAAATCAATGTTATTTTAAATTCTAAATACTATTTATTTGCATATTCCTTTTCCACTGATGCAGAAAGCCATCCACAGACTTCTAAAATTATGTGAAATGCAAAAGTAGAGATTAACAGAGAGATGAAGTATGAGAATATAGCCAATGAGCTATTCTCCTTCTCAAAGTGAATATTACTCGCTAGAATAAAGAAATATCAGTTATTACATTAAAAAGGAACTAGATTTTCTTTAGGTAAGTAGAGAAAAGCAGATCAGAATCTGCCTAAAATGGTGACCTGTATTCCCTAGGGTGCAGAGCTCCTGCTCACCAATTTGTGACCACCCAAAGTGAATCACTTTTCATCAATTCCTACAGGAAAAAAATAGCAAACACAAATATCTTACATAAACACCCTAAAGAATAATAATAGTAGAATAATTAGTAATAATAATCCTAAATATAATTACAAAAACCTCTGAATTTGGCAACCTCCCAGGCGTGGTCCAAACCATGAGTTTTAGGAACGTTTTTTGCCAAGGGCAGGTGAAGTACAAGAGTTTGTATATAATACAAGAGTCGTATTGCTTTAGAATTGCTCAAGGAACAAAGTGGGGATGGGACATACAGGAAATCCTTTATGCACCCACAGTCATTTGTAATGTTCCAGGCTGCTAAGACACTACAATAAAGAAAAATGTGTTTTACTAAGTATGTAGGCCAATGAAAAAACAAATTCAGAGATCCTCTGCTGGGAGCAGTTCCAGGGAGGTGTTCACTCCAGGAACACTTAGCTGGTTTCCAAGAGCCTCCAAATCCATGAGCTGTCTAGTAGAGAATAAAAAAGCTATTGCCAAACCTGGTAAAATTCTATATATCTAACAGGTGGCTTGGGAATGGCTCTCAGGAATAATCTGTCACTCTTGTGATGCTGAGCTGAATGTTTGGAAAACAAGCAGTAGATTATTTATAAAAGCAGGTGTTTCCTTGGCTTGTAAAGCCATTTAGCCTAACTGGTTCCTGATTCAGCAGATAAGCACATTTAATCAAACAGTGACATTTAATGTTCCTACCTATGATTTGTTTGATGTTTAAGTATCCTCAGAGGCAACAGCCACTGCAGACTCATAAAGATTATTAGATAATGGGTAGGTTTTTAAGTGAACAGATTGCAGCAGAGACTTCACTATTCCTTTACTTGTTTTAGTATTTTATGGGCCAATCCATCCTGGTTTATGGATTTATATCCATAGATTATTCACAGGTATTTTCCTTCTCGTCCTTTCTCAAAGATTTGATTTTGAAAACAGTTACACCAGAATTCATGAACAAACTGCTGTTAAGTTATCAGTAAAAAGAAAGGCTCTGCTTCCTTGTTTCTTGATGCAGAACTGGGCAGAACCAGTTTCTTGATGCAGGTTCTTTCTGCAGAACCTTGTTTCTTGATGCAGAACCCTGGGCTCACTGTTGTGGAGCCACTGCTGACACGTTCNAGCTCTGCTTCCTTGTTTATTGATGCAGAACTGCAGCTTCCCTCCCAGGGCTCACTGCTGTGGAGCCACTGCTGACACGTTCTCAGCCCAGGTTTGAGGAGCTTTCTCCCAAAAGATCCTCAAACCTCAGTCAAATTGTGCCAATATATTTTTTCTTTTGGCCTGCAAATTACTCCAATCCTGGATTTTACTTGAGTTCAACATTCATAAAACCCATGACTTGACTTAAAAGACAAATGTAGGCTAGGTTTAAACCAAGGCAGATCCTGGAACAAAGAATGTTTTGACTTCAAGTCAGCAGAAGGGACTAACTCAAACCAAAACCTCACTGCAATTCATGTCACAAGTGCTATTACCAAGTGACAAGTAGCTGGGATCACAATCCATTATTTTATGTTATAAATTTGCCACATTTGGAAATGACATGTTTGAGAAACACATCCTTTCAATTAAACAGGCATCTAAGGCAGCCTCTGGCTGCACATGAGTTGCACATATAATGTCACTAAAATTGAAGTTTAATTTGAAGCCTATTGATGTTTCCAGTCTAAAAGAGCAGGCAGTATTTGCAAAGTGCTTTAAGATGAAGTGGTTTTGATGAAAATTACATTTTTTACTTTAAGTTTCTGATGTAAAAACAATGCATGTTGACAGTATATAGAGAACACATGGAGAGGGATGGAATAGAGATATACTGGGGGAGGAGGAGTATGGGAGAACACAGGAACACTGACAGCAGGTCAGGGCAGGTTTCATTCAGTTCATTATCTGTTCAATAACAGCAGCTGCCCTCAGCTGCCACCACAAGCAGTGCACACACACAGGACAGGCTCCCGGGGCACTTCTCTGGGAATGCCTTCCCAGGCTCCATCACTTGGCAACAGGTTCCTAAAATCAGAGGTGATAGCCCTGTCCCTAAACAGCTGGGCTTAAAATCTTCCTTGAATTTGCCTAATTATTCTTCCAAACCTGGTGAAATGCTTGGATTCCCAAATTTACTATTTTGGGGGTTTCAAAATTTAAACCTTTAAGTCCTGTGCAGAACAAAATTGGAGCTGTGCAGAAGATGGGAAATTTTCCTGGAAATATTACCTGTTTCTCATACAAACGCTGCAAGTGAAGCTTGTCCTGCTGAACTTTGTATTCTTGATCCTGCAGAGGAAAAGATGTGTATTCTAAATAAACAAATCCCATTTTTCTTCCATTTCGGAGCATTCATCAAACACAGACATTTGCTATCATATAGAAGAGTCCACAAAAAATAAAAACTCACTTTATATCACCAAGAAAAAATTCTCTGACATACAAAAAAATTCAACAAATAACACAACTATCTGAAAAGCCATGATTCATGTGTTCTAAAGAGAAACAGCAACTTCTTCTCCTGAGCTATTAAAATGCCACTCTGTACTACATCAACTGTGAAATGAAAGACATTGGAGGAAAAGTAGATGCCAAAACTCAACCAGGACTGATACATGATACAGATGTGGAACTCATTACCCTGAGATAGAAGGATTAATTTAAATGCCTACAGGAAGACAGAATATTGAACTGAACTATTAAGCAGTGAAAATTAAAAACAATTTTGAAACTTACTTTTAAAATGTTTACAGTTTATGAGGAAAAAAAAAGATATTCATCATTCTTTGACAGGCTTCTTTGTAATCCACCAGGACACATTTAAACTGTTTTATTTAACACGTGAACTACAAGAAACAGAAAACTTCTGAGAAATTCTGTTCTTACCTCTCTTTTAGTGACACTTTTTAAATCAACCTTTAACCATATGTGACAGTTTATATATTTCCAATAATAAAAAGAAACAAGCAAGCATGGTCTATATCAGTACATTTAAGCATGGCTATCTAAACATTTAAATCACCAAAGAAAGCAAAAAGGGTTGGGCATTTTTGAGAAAGAAAGTCAGGGCTCACCCTCAGCTGCTGCTGCCTTTGATGTTCTGAGTCTTGCAATTGTTGTTTCAACAGAGCCATTTCACGCCGCAGCTCTGCAATCACATCAGATGTCTGCTGGGATGGAGCACAAAGAGCAATTTTGGGTTGCACTCCTCATTAGCTCTTCTCCATTTTTAAATTTATTTCTTTAAGGTGCCCAGAAATTGGAAAAAAAATTATCAACTTGGGAGAAAAAACCTGTGTGAGTTTATGGCTCTGGATACGTGAGTTCAGGCCTGCTGGTGAACTTAGACATGGAAATAAAAGCACAAAAAATCACCCCAATAATAAAAAATCCCTACTAAAAATTGGTAGAAAGAAAAGTGCCTTGTAAATGAAATGGAGTAAAGTATCACCCAAGCTCAGAGAATTCCAGCAAATAAACACCAATGACCCCACTTGTCCTATGGCTCTATGGATTAATAAATAGTATTTGAGTCTTTTCTACAATTATTTAACTTGAAAATGATATTAAATACATATATTATCTATGTACTTATTCATATTGGTAGATATCAAGCTGACAGATGCTTTTCCAGAAACAAACCACAGCTATTACATTTTGGGTGAAACCTACACCAGCAAAATATAAAAATAATTCCTTAAACATATAAATATTTAATATAATGTTCAATACTGTGAGGCTTGCAGGATTGGTTTTTTTCTGGAAAAAATATTTTCTGTCATGGAAGAGGCCTTATGAAAACATTAAGTCTTTAAGTGTGTTGAAATTCTCTGGTATCCAGAATTTTTACAGGAGCACAAACAAAATCAGGGTATTGATTGTACCTTATCTGAATTAGCTGTAGAAATACACACGCAGCAGAACTGCCAGCCAACTTCTGATGGTTTTTAAGTCAAATTTGGGAACAAAAAATTAAATCCCAATATTATTTAAACTTACACTCATGAGTAACTTGGGGAACTGAGCAGTTCCTTGGATTTATTCATAAGCATCACATTTACAGTGAGGAGAGCACTTAAGAGATAAACCCCATTTTCATACCTGAGCTTGTTCCTGCTTTAGAAAATCTCTATCAACATCAAATTTACTTTGTAGTTGTTGAAGGTTGTCCTTGTATTCCTGTATAATCTGGTCCCTGTCTTTCTGAAGGAAGTTGTACCTACAAGGAGTAAGCAAACAGAATATGGAAATTGCTTTCATATTTTGGCATTTTACCTGCTCAGTATCAATTCCAGGGAGTCTGCACGTCTGCCACGTGCTCTTGTCACAGAAGGAGCTGCTTATAAATAATGGAAAGGTAACACACTGCTCAAGGTGGTTGTTTGGGTCACTCTAAATGAGTTTGACACCAATTAATACATTTTCATGAGAGTTTTCTAAAGTTAAATGCCATTGAGTGTGTTCCTGGAACAAAATTAATAATGTTTGCTTCTAGAAATTCCATATTCTTGAGAGTTACTCCAGTATTGTTATTTGATTACCTTAGTTTCAGCTCCTGAAGCTGGGAGCAGACCTCCTGGTAACGCTGTTCTACCTCAGCCTTCTCTTGAGACAATTTCTGACGTTGCAAATGACTATTTTCAGCCTCAATAGTCAACTGCTGCACACGAGCCCCCAGCTTTTGGACTGTCTCATTCTGAAAGAAGAGATAATTATTGAGAAAAGCCCAGAATAAATGAGGGAATACCCCTGTTGTTATTCAGTAGCCTTGAGCAACGAGGTTCTTTGGTGATGCAGGGACACAAGAGTTACAATGGCAAAGCTGTCATCAGTCACGACAGTAAATTCAATGTTGTATATAAAAAATAAATAAATCTTCAAAATATGGATGTTTATCCCTCCCTCAAAGTGACATCTCTTCTCCCTCATGCAAAACAGCATATGCAACTGATTTCTAAATTACAAATCCTTTAAAATGGGAGAGAAGACAATATTTCAATGGAAAACTGCAATGGATGATAACATATATAAAGCATTTTTAGACTTTCTATTAATCTAATTTCAGTAACTTCCTTTAGTAAATTACAAGCATCTCTCAGAAGTTGTATCTTTTTCCTGGAACTTCATCTCCTAATATAAACAAATTTAAAAATGAGCAGAGTAAGAACAGGCAGTAGTATGAGACTACTCTAGGACTTCCCATTATTCCCTAAATTTATGGGAGTATGCAGGGAAATGAGGGAAGAACTCAGGAGGCTGGAGTCAGAAAATAACACCCAGCTGTCCTTGCAGGATGTACACATCAGAGATATTTTTATATTAACAAAGGCCTGAAGATGAGGGAAGTGGAACAGAAATTTCATCCAATGTTAAAGTAAAATAAAACCCCAAATACCTGCCCTGTGCAGCCACTGCCCTGACTGTCCCTGCAGGTGACATGAACCTGAACCAAGGCAAGAAGCTCACACAGAGAGAGCTCCTGGATGGTCACCTGAGCTCTGGCAAGTGGCTTCAGAGATTTCACAGCCACAGCACAGCAAAATTCTCCATCAGTGCCAAGCCAGCTTCTCAGTATGGGCTTGGTTTTCTGGGGGCAGAGACTTGTTTGCTTTGGGGGCTTGGGGTTTTTGCTTGTTTTGTGGTTTTCTGGGGTTTGGTGGTTTGGTTTTTGTATTTTAGTTATATAAAAAAAAGAGTAATTTCGAATATATCACTGAATGTAATTCCTGGCTGGCCCTGCACCCCTCAAGGAAGTTCATCCTTGCTCAGGGCACAAACTCCTTATCAGCTCTATGGCATTGGTGAAATGGTTCAGCCAATTCCACTTGCTAACAGCACTGGCATTCCTGACAACATGAAACTCTGAACAGAGAAACTGAAATACCAACCAAAAAAAAAAAAAAAAATCAGGAGAGAGAAAGGAGAGAGAGAAAAAAAGAAAACTAATTTCCAGTGACAGTCTAGTCTTTCATCTTAAGCCCTGCCTTGAACTCTACCTTGTTTAATTATTAAATCAGAAGCTGCTCAGCAAGATCTGTCTAGTTTTGATGGTTCTTAAATTCAATCTTGCTGACAGACTGTGTCCATTTTTCTCTGTATTTACTGTTACCTGTGACATGATCTGAATGTTAATTTTTAAATTCAACATTCATTAATAAAGGAATAAATTTTGTTTGACATTGTCTTTTCACTCATTCGATTTTCCTCATACCTCATCCTGATGAAAAGTACAGGATGCTTTTTTGAGGTTACTTGTTAATTTTTTTGCTTTTTGCATCATTTATATAACAGGCACAAAATCCAGATTATACCTGATTACATACTTATAATTATTCTAGAAAAGAAATGCAATAAATTAGAATAACCAATACTTATTTTAAAATCCTTTTAATGTGATCTTTCATCTAACAGAAGCATTTCCTCATTCAAAGAGGAGGTGGGTGAGTAAAAAGTCACATGTTTCTGTGGAAAGAGATGTAATATTTAAATCCTTTTGTATGGTCTACAAACCTGCAAAGACAAAAGTTCTGCTAACTTGAATCCAAACCAGTGAGACATATTTGTAATTAAGGACTGACTCTAACATATCTGTGTGACACTGACTGAAGGGCTTTACCTTGACGAATTTTACCTGGGGAATAAAATCCTTGGGTTCTGGCTGCCAGGACAGTGCCCTCTCCCAGGAAAGAACAACTGCATTGCACTATCAAAAATGAGGATGTACGTGCATGAATCACAGACCCACGGAATGGTTTGGGTGGAGAGGGACCTTAAAGATCCAGGGATTCCAGGGACACCTTCCACCACGCCAGGTTGCTCCAAGCCCTGTCCAACCTGGCCTGGGACACTTCCAGTCCACTTGAACACAAACACTTGGAATTTAAGTATTTTAAGAGACACTTGCTGTGGTGACAGGCTCACACCCAGACTTACAGTGGACTGTGTCTGCTGCAGATACTCCTCCTCCATCTTGGCCAGCCGGGCGTTGGTTTCCTCCAGCAGCTCCTGCATGTCCTCTGTGTGCTTCTTCCGGATGTTGAACTTCTCCTTCTCCATCTCAGCCACGGCATCGTGGAGCTGTGTCACAAAAAAAAGGCACAAAGTAACAAATGGCATCTACAACCAGCATTGAGAAGTGTTGTGTTATTGTAGCTTATCAAGAGAATCACAGAAAAGCCCAGGTGTCCAGGTTTCTGTCCTCTCTGAATGGATTGGTTCTCTAAAACAAAAGAAGATTGTGGCTGCCCCATCCCTGGAAGTGTTCAAGGCCAGGCTGGGATAGTGGAAGGTGTCCCTGTCCATGGCAGGGGGTGAGACTGGATGGGCTTTAATGTCCCTTCCAACCCAAACCAGTCTAAGATTCCACAAAAAAAAAAAAAGAAAAAAAACCCAAACAAAAAACCACCCAGCACTGAAGCCTCACCATCTTCAGCACAAAGGACAATTTATGTTTTATGATTACAATTTGCCTTTAGGAAGGCAAGAATCAAACCCAACTTCATTTCTAGATGCAGGGCTGCAAAAAAATTAAATTATACAGCAAACTTCATGAAGGGAGGTGGGTTTGTCCTTTTTGTGACCCTCCCTCTCCTGAAAGGGGGAAGGAAGACAAATCCTGACAATAATCTGGACAAAGGTGACACTGTCTCACAATAAACACGTTCTTCCCTCTGCTTTGCTGCTGTCTTGAGTTGAACAATAAATAAAAATACATTGAAGAATTCATGACCCATTGCAAAACACAGAGTTCAAAGGAATCACCGTGACAGCAGGTAGCAGCAGGTTTACCCAGATTAAAATTCCATGTCAGGTCAACCAGAAATAAACACTTCCCTAAGACATCCAGAGACTTGCCAGGAGGCCAGATGAACCCCAGAACAGGGTGACCAGCTGGGTGTAACAGCATCAGCAAAAGGAGTCTTGATTACCCCAGGAAAAAATAAAATCAGCACAAAAAATATCCCTAAAACTCATTCTGTGTGTTTGGTTTTTTGAGTGACAAAATGTGTTATCCCAGATAAACACTGCAGGAATCTGTCAGAGGAGGGAAGTGTTGTTCATTACCCTTTTCTCCCACTCGTTGTTCAGGGAGTCATTGGTTTGCTCACACATCTTCTTCAGCTCCCCAATCTGCTGCTCTTTGGCTTCTCTCACAACTTGGGACTCACGGACAAGGGTCTGAACTGTTAATAATGGGAATAAAATAAACAACAATTCAACACCTTTGGGATATTTCAGTGCTGGCAATAGATACAACCAGTTTATGCCAGTTTTCCAACTGACCTGGCCTTCTGATGGTTTTTGGCTCCTAAATACTTAATGCATGTGCTGCTTTAATATGTAGCACTAAGATTCTGTGTCACTACAATATTACAAGATGTTCTCTCTTTTCTACCTTGTTTACAGAATATTTCAGAATGAGTTTTCCTTCCTGAAGGAGTAAATATACATCAGCAAAATTCTATATAACCTCAAGAAAATAGTTATTTTTAACCTGACTTCATGAGCATCCTTAGGAGGAAAGGTTTTTATGTAGGTTGAATGCCCAAGATATACAAGGAAATTAGGTTCCCCAGCCTAAATTGCAAGTGATGGCATCATCATTAGAGGAAAAAGTAGGTACATATTCACTTTTCAGGAGTGACTGAGGATTTTCATTACCTGGAACAGCGTGAATGACTCCAACTCAACCTGTTCCAGCCAAGAGCAACCACCAGCCCACAGAGAGAAGCCCCAGATCCCTTGTTGGACAAATTACTTTCCCAAGGAACAGGAAACAAAATACATGGAACTCTCTCCCTTTTTGTACATAGATTACCAAACTTCTGTATTATTTTACAATGTGGTTTAGTCCATAGTGCAAATGGACTCCAAGGAATTTGAAAAGAAACTAACATTGAAAAACTGCTGACAAGCCACACTCAGGGTGAGTTTTGTACTTACGACACACTCAAGACTACTCATGTTTGAAATCTCCTGCTGCAATAGTCTTAAAAATAACCCACTGTGGTTTGATTAAAATGTACTGAATGTATAAAGAAATGAACTTTGAGCCAGAGAGTCCAAAAAAAATTGAAGTGGCCAAAATACTTCAATAGCATCAAAGAAACTTTTTTTGGTGACGCTCATAAAACCTGTATTCAATGTAATAGATCACAGGCCTCTTGGAACACTTGGGTTGGAAACAGCAGGGACAACTGGACAAGAATCTCAGAATCTAAAGGAAAAAATTAAATCAAGAGCTGCAAATGATGAAGAAAGGGATGTCTGCAGAAGGAACACACAAGCCCACAGCCGCAACAGAACGCAGTACAATACCACCACATAGAAAACAACCACGAGGACAAAAATCACCTTTTTTCTCCAGTTTTCTAATCATCTCCTCAGATTCTTTTTGTTTCTTTAGGTAGGTGGACTTCAGCACATCTATTTCATCATTTTTTCTATCCAAAATCTGCAGAGAAAATTCAGAATATTATAGCAAAAGTCCAAAACATTCCAAACTACAATCAGTGCACAAGATAATCGACCCTGATCTCTGCCAAAGGCGCTGCCTCCAAGAAGTGCTCAGGTCATGCAGGACTAAGTGACTGAACCTAAATCATTTTCCCAGCTATGACTGCCAAGTCATAAACAAAGGACTGGTTTAGACAAATGCAGGCAAAAGCAGATTAAAAAAAAGGAGTTTCATGTTTTAAGGTGGGTCTTTTTGTTTTCTTTTAAACCTGGGCAAATCTGGTGTTGCTTTTACTGAGTTTGGAAGTTTCATGGTGCTACTACTGCAAATAGAAAAGATTTTCATACTTATATTGCCTAATAGTATTTAAAAGCATCTAAAATTCTCAGCAGATTGAAGAAATATTTAAATAAGTTGGCGAACTTCATTACAGTCTTTTGTGCTTCACCAATTGAAATTCCTTGCATAGATCCCAAGGAACAATGGACTGGAATAGAGCAAGTTTATGAGGGTAACTACACCCACATTTCTGTACAGGCTGAGTTTGGAAAAAAACAGCTTGAATATTTGCACACTTTGAGATAGTATTTTAATTTAAACTTTGTGTTTAAGATAAAGATTAAAGTCGCAGGAATTTTATAACAGTGCCCCAAATCTCTTATCAAACAGAAGCTTTCATCTTAAAACAATATTACTCCATCTGCAATAAACGTTTTGTGTCTTTAAAGATTAATACGACACTATTTAACCTTTTCTAAAATATCCAACATTATTAAACAACTTCAAAAGACGGAATTCTAACATCAGTTAGGAAGGGATGACAACTCAAGGGATGAGAAAGCATTTAAACTATTTCTTATTCTCACAAAGCTGTTTCCTTTAGACTCTCAGCTTTGCTCGCTGCTTCTGCTGCGAGGCCTTGAGAACAGATGAGCCAAATATGCACCTGACCAAATATTAACATCCTCTCAGGAGGCTTTGATGTGTCACAGAGTTGTGTCAACCAGCTTCCTCCAAGGCTGTGACTCAGTCTTTAGAAACAAAGCAGAGGCCCTGAGTAAGGCCGAGCTTACAGCGGGATCAGCCACAGCCATGCCGGGGCCGGGATTGGGATTCCGGCCCCAGCCCGGGACCAGATCCCTGCCAGAGGCACCTGGGACCTCACCCCACCTTTAAAATGTGGGATTAAAACTAACACCATGGTCTGGGATAGGTGTAATCCTCCCAGGGGTGTTATGGGACACAATAAAGACAAACTCAGTGTAACCCAGAGAGCTGGGGCCATGTTAGTGCTGGAAGAATTGAGAGCTGTATAAAATTTAGGAATGCAATAACATCAATAAAGGGCTGTTTGGTGACCTGACCTGCTCTAAGATGGTGTCAAAACAGAGACAGGACTGCAAGCACTGCTGCTGTGTGAGCAGGAACATAATATGATATATCCGTGGGTTTTCCTACTCTTGTATTTTGCATTTTGTCCATGAAAAATTAATTTTGTTCACATTCTACTCTAATACAAATGTTTTCTCTCTAACAGAAAAATCACAAGTTTATGATTTCCCACAGAAGTTGTTATGCTGGTAAAATAGGTTGTCTTATTCAAACAAACAAATTGCCTTGTATTTTCATCTCCTTTCTGCAAGTGTTTTCCCCTTCCTAACTTTATGTTACCATAAAATATTCTGCATTCCTCTCAGTTTATGCCAACTGTTACCTACAATTTGACTTCCAATGAACATTAATTGCAAGCGTAAAGAAGTTACAGAACAACTGATAAATATTTATGATAAACATAGTCTCTATTGTTTAATACACTGCTTTTGGGAAAAATACAAACACTTCTTACCTTTTGAACATCAGCATCGTGCTTCTGTTGTAATTTCAGTTTTTCTTCATGAAATTTACCTTCTGCTATTTTCATTTTCAGTTCCAGCTTTAAAAGCAAAAGAGAATAGATGCAGAATTTAAATAAAGAATAAATTACGCCAATGACCTTTTCATAACTTTTCAATTATTCATTTATGTCTTTCAGAAGGCAATGGGAAGTCACCTACAAAGAATTCCTGTGGAAAAAATCTACATTCAGTTTCTCAATATTTTCATATTTATTTGATACAATTGTTACAAAAGACTTCATCCTACAACATTTCTTCAGGAAAATGAATTTGTAGGATGTTTTAGTTGGCAATAAACACAACTGTTACTGCCCAGAACAAGTTATCGTCCTTAATTTAAATAAACACTTAGGAATAAAACTTGAATATTTCTGTTAATATACCAAGTTTGGTAAACTCATTTTCATTTCTTCAGGCAGGTGTTACATTTATACAAAGAATGTCCTTTAGCCCAGATGCATGTTTGGTTTTGTTTTCTATTATTCATAGAGCTCACATTATAACCACATTTCCTTTTAAAGGTGACTTAGGATGGGATTAAGGATTGGATCACTGAAATACATTTCCTGTTCTGCCTGTGTTTGTTCAAAGCTGTACTTGAACCCCTCCAACACAAAAATACATTGCCAATTCTTACTTAGATTCTAAGTTTCTGTCTTTCAAGTATTTTTAAATCTCTTGCATGTTTTCAGTACACCATTAAAGGCTCTCTTCAGGACAGCTATGAGAGGAATTTCGTGTTTCTCAGGGTTTTCTAGAAACCAAAAGTGACACCTTGAGTTCAGATTCAGGCTGTTCCACTCCAACATTTATTATATCCACTGTCCAGAAAGCCAAGTGGACTGAAAAGCTTCCCCAGGGGCCAGACCCTGATCCCCCTCACTTTACAGAGGGAGGACTAAACCCCCTCCAGGAGATGGCTCTAAGTGGTCTTTGGCCAACAGAAAACTTTGTGTTTGACTTCTGGGTGTTCTAAAAGGTGCTGAGGTCCCCCCACCTCGAGGCTGGACACTGCACTCCCATCACCACCCAACCACTTCCAGCTCTCACGTTTTTATTTATCTCCACTAAGAACCTGACTTGTAATATCTCAACTCACCAACTCCAAAGGAATCGACAGCATTGTTCATTCTGCCTTTATTTTCCTTGCCCTTGACTAATCAGAAGTTGTCATTCAAGCATGACTCTTTATCTCACACAAACACTAAACACAGTACAAATTACTCATTTTGTATATGATTCATTTCTGTTCCAGCTTTGTTGGGACTTGAAAACATCACGACGTTGTGGTGATTTGAAAACGTGAGCTGCAAAAATCCAGCTCGACTCAAAAACACTGTGCAGTAAACACAGAGGGCTTCTCAAGAAGTGAAAAGAGAAGGAAGAGCAGAAAATTTTTCATTTTCTGGACTCATCAACTGATACCCAACCACCACTTATTACACCACAGATAAAGCAATCCATCTCCCAGCTGTTTGTACGTAGCCTTATGCAAATTAATGGTAGGGGAAAAAAAGTTAGGTTGACAATTAATCCAAAGAAAATGAATCACATTCTCAGCTGTCAGCCAACTCTTTTTATCATTCCAAAATAAGCATCATGATAAAAATACATCTTCTATTCATGAAATCTACGTGTATGTATATATGAAAAGAAATATATGCGTATATCGCTCCAACAAAGTGACATTATAGAAGAAAATCTTAGTACCAGGTGATGAGTAAGTGTTGATTTAATAAAAAGAGCACAGTAATCCACTTCCAGATAGACAGCTTATGAACATTCCATAAATAAATATGAAGGTCTCGTAAAAACACAAATACCAGAAACTAAACATGAAAGAGACTCCAATCTACTTGAATTACATTGAAAGCTTATGAATGACTGAGGTACAGCTCCTGCCCTCACACAGCTCCTAAATCCACACAAATTATATTTAAAACTCATTAATAACGTGAGAACATCTTGGCTGATGGAAATGGATGCTTGGTGGTTTGTATCAGCTGAGAGCTGCTCTAGGTTTTATTCTTCTGTACACTGAAATAACACAAAAATAAATCAAAATCTACAATTTCACTTGGATTAAAGATGGACATATATATTTTCAAGTGCTGGTGACTGTTCTCAGCCACAGGATGTTTTCCCCCAGGCTGACAACAGAACTCCCTGTACTTGAAGCTGGTTCCCACCTCTCATTAATCTTCCCCTTAGCACCACCCTTGCACTTGCACCAGTTCCCATCAATTTTAGCTCATTAATTCATTACACCACTTCCACTAGAGGAGCCATCTCTTAAAGTGTCACAGATTTGGGATTGATTTCCAAAAACAAGAGCTAATTGCAACCAAACAACTGGGAAAAATGTGTTCAAGATACAGAAGTCAGCCCTTGATGAATGCAAATGCTCTTAACAACAAAGTTGATTATTTTTCCTCTGAATATTATAAACAAAATAATATAAAAATCTCTTACATGAAAAATACCAAAGACCAACTCCTCATCAGGTGAGGGCTGAAAAGGGGACACCTTCAAAAGTACTCAAGGTCCTCAACTTCTATAAACTTAGTGAAATTCTGAAGTTTCAGCACCTCAGGCATTTTTCTGCTCCATCTGCTTCATTCACAACCTTTCTGTGTAAAACTTCTCCTATGTGAGAAGTCCCATATTAAAGTGTCTGAAATTCAATAGCTGATGTGCACATGAAGTTTCCAGCTAGTGTTGAGAGGAAAGCTGTATTTGTACCAAGTACCTGGTAAAAAATAAAATAAAAATAATCTCCAAGAGCATTTAAATTTTGTAATGGTCCACAGTTCCAACCCTACATGTATCTTCATCACAACTTCTGGAAGTGTTAATTTGAGCATTTGCTGTAAAAATAATGATATATTGGTTTAAAAATCCTACGCTCAATTAGTTGAGTGGAAAACTGCTGGAGAAGCCAGAAATCAGGAGGACAACACCACAGCGTCCTACAGCAAAGCCTGGAGGACTGGATTCATTTCCAAATCTGCTTTTTGACCCACCCTTTCTCTGAGGCAGACTCCCAATCTCACCACATACGTCGATAAAAAATTGAGTCATGTAAACACATTTTATGCAGTGATCTCATGAAGGCTGGGGTGGAAGCAAAAGGGCTCAGCGCTTCCCAGCTGGGAGTGAAATGCCTCCCCTTCCATTTGAAAGCTGAAGCACATCATTAAATGCTAATTTCAATCAAGGAGTATCTTTCAAATTAAAACCACACCAAACTGAGGTGGAGCCTGTCTGCAGATCCCAAATGTCAAATCTCAGCTTGTCCCAATTTCCTGTGGATCAGCTCTAGGTAACTGCATGTGCTGCTCTTCCATACACTGCCCTCTGCACTTCAGCTTGACTTTATTTATTAAACACATTTTAAGAAACAAAATAACCTACAGCAGTACCAAAGACCTTCATAACTTTTAGAGAAACCAGATAAAAACAACTTTCCTGAGTCGTTCCCTTTGCTAAATGCAATTTACGGCGCTCATGCTCATTGGTTTTAATATCTTTTATCACCAGTTAAGAGGCAGAAGAATATGAAATTTATGGCATGTTACCATTCAGACAAGGAAAAAAAAGTGTAGTTATTTAGCTATAGTTGGGAAGTTTGCAACTATGTATGAAACGCAGCCATTGCTGTTGGCTGAACATCATTCCTTTGGATTTCTGTCATTGTTTATCCTCCTCACAAAGAGAATGAGGCAATTAAACCCTAAGGCCATGTAAACAATACTGATGTCAAACATCTGTGCTGTCCCTGTTATTTAAAGCCATGAACGGTGGTAGCAACAGAGCTGCTTTTATGTGCCTAGTCACACTTTCTTCCTCATTTAAAAAAACAAAACACCACCAAAACCAGCAAACAGTTACCTGAAAATGGAGTTTCGTGGTATCACTGTCCTGATTCCATTGCTCAGCTCAGCTGCTACGAAAATTTTATAACTGTCAGGCTTCAACTGACAGAGTCTAATCTGCAACTGTCATAAATCCCCAGGGGGAAAAAAGCAATCTCTCCTTTTTTCACGACAGAGGACAAACATTCTTCTTGTCCCCATTTACAGGAATTTGTCGGAATATTTAAATACCTGATTTAAAAGCAAGTCAGTAAGTGGGTTAGCAATATTAATCACTGAACTCCTGCCCACTTGTCTTCATTCCAGGGCTCACCCTCAGGCCAGGGGGGGCATCTTGGAGCTCTAACATCCATCAGATTGGGGGTTTTGGCTATTTGACAAAACAGAACTTGTTGCTTTGCCAAGTTTTTTTTTTCCAAGCCTATGAATAATGGGGGAGGGAGGGAGGAAGCGAGGAAGGGGGAGAAGGATGTAAACAATAAATGAGAACTTCAAAGTAAGAACTAACAATGCAGAACAATGACTTGTATATCTTACAGTACACGACAAAAGTTATTTGTCTTGGTGTTCTGCAGCTGCTAAAAGAAATCAGTGCACAGCACACAAAGCTTTGATATTTCCACAGAAGAAAAAGGTTTCTTAAAAAATATCAACAAACAACTCGAACTTTCTACTGAATTGTGCTTATTCAATTTTCACATGCAGGGTTAAAATAATAAATATTGATAATTTATACAGTGTCTTAAACCATACAGGAAGGCCAAGACAGAAGAGACTGTACTTGCAAAACAGTCAAGATTTATTATAAATACACACTGACTTCAGACTAAGGTAATTCGGAACAGTGGATTTCACTTCATCATTAACAAGCTGTCTGATCTCATTGTGTTATTTCTGTATCAAACTGTACCCTCAAAAATTTTTATGATTAGCTTTGAGGTATATTAATACTTTCCACATTTTACAGCAATATAAATCTCAGAGTATTTAAAGGAAAATCAGCAGTGTGAAAAACAGGAAAAAATCATATTTCATAACAATATATTTGAACAGAAGTTTCTACAGCGAATGTAAATTTTCATCATGTTGTAACTAATCTTCCGTTTTCAAATGGAACTGCTGAAAACTTTGTGCTCAGATGAAAAAATAATGTTCACTTCCCATTTCAGAAAAATAAACAAATTTATAATTACATTTTGAAACAGTACATCATTAACCACTCCAATTACAGCACTGAATATCATCAATATTTTTATCCAGTGCAATGACCAAGGTGAAATAAATGCCTTGGGAAGTCTCTGCTGCAAAGAGCTCAGGATAAACCAAAGATGGACTGAAATAAAAACAGCATCAAACAAGTGGAACAGCCAGAAATTAGAATGTAAAAAGGCCCTTTATAAACATGGCATTTTGCCCAGATTCAAAGGTCCCTCCACAAAAGTCCATGTTTATGATCTGGACTGTATTATTTGACCTAACAAACATTTATAATTCCCTCCACATATCTAACCTTCTTTGTATCTTTACTCTTTAAAAGCAATACAACTGCTACTTCCAGTTGCAATATTTTTACACATTACTCTTTAAAGGGAAACAAGATATTCACTCAATTGAAAAAATTAATATGACATTGCCCCATTTTTATAGCCACTAAAAATTAAAGGTTTTGTGTTAAATCAAACATTACCAGCTTCCCCATCAAGAAAAACCTGACTTTTTAAATGACACCGAAATTAATACATATTTGCTTGATACAGAAAAATAATTGAATGGACAATTGTTCTTATTCATATGTAAATGTCATTAGGCTCTTTCAAGAGAGAACAATGTATTTTTCATGGATTTCCATGCTGGGGGTGGTGGGAAGAAGGAGAAATGCACACAGCTCTGTATCCCAACAACTGTAATAACTGGAAATGGTATTTCTGCTCTCTAGGATGTTTTCTTTAGCCAATAAACATAACATGGATATTAGCACTACAACACATCGTATTATTTAACAGCTTTATTTGCAGGGTCCCACTTCCACATGGAACAAATGTCTGCCACCAGTAGGAGACACTGACATCAGCAAGGACAAAAAAAAACGTTCAATGTATGTTTTGAAATTAAGAAAGCTTAGACACAGCAGTATTAGATGCAATTTCATAAAAGACAGCTCAAAAATGCAACAAACTGTACCTTCAGAACTGAACCCAGCTGAATCTGGGAACGTGCAGGAATCACACAGATTCCAAAGGGATTTAGTGAAATATGAATATAATGGAAGATACCACTTGAGAATTTCATGGAATTCTGCACAGTGCCCAGTCCAGTGAATGAGTCTGAACACACTGTGTCAACAACACTGACTTTTTCACCCTGGTTATTCCTCTCTTTTTTTTGTGCCATATTTTAGCAGCTACTGAACTTTTTATACTCATTTCAGGATCTCCTAAACCAGCCACTAAAACTGTACTCCCACCTTCTTTTCACCAGTGCAACATGTAGCAATAACAGTGTACAGCACCTACTTTTTCTAGTCAATGTCTTTTCTCCCTTAAAAATCAGAATCTGTACATGAAAACAAAAACCCTCAAACTTTCTTCCTCTTTTTATTTTTTTAAAGAGAGAGACACTTTGAGGTAGAGATTAATCATGCAGCAAAAGATTAATTCCCAGCTGCTTGGCAACCATCTGGACATTCTACTGGTTAAAACACTAGTTTGAATTGCTAACCTACCCCTTTGATCTTTCCCAATGTCTCCAGCCCATATGTGCAATAATTAAAGACATAGTTCACAAACTCTTGCAAAAAAAATAAATAAATAACTGTACATGTACATCTAGAGCTCCATAACCAGCCTGACTGGTATCAAGAATTATAAATCAGCAGTCAGTTTATGAAAACATGTCTCATCCTGACATCCACTGTGTGTCTCACACCAGTCTAGCAATAAAAGAAGGTTTGGGGTTTATTACATTACATTCTGAAGAGTTATCAAAGAGAGGCAAGGATGTGACTTCCTCACACGGAACACAACGGACAACTTGCACATGTTTTTGGGAACAGGACATTAATCAGCCAGGAATCATGTTAACAGCAGGCAAGATTGCTGTGAATTTAAATATGAACGAACAGATTCCTACTCAGGACGATTACTCGGTGGTGAGAATCAGTTTACAACTGGATTCTCCATATAAATCAGACCCTGCATTCAAAACAGCCACAGGGGTTGTGGAGAAAAGGAGAAAATTCAAATGGACCAGAAAATAGTCACTGTCACTGCTTGGAATATTTTCAAGGGGAAATAAAACAGTATTTTTACAACCATGTTATCATAAGAAAAGAAGTTACAGAAAAGTGAAAATCACGATGAAAGCCAGAATTATGTCATATCTGCCTTTCCTTGCCCCCTCATATGGGCCACACTTGTGTGAACAGAAACCAACACACGTTCTTACATTTTGACAAGAATATTCTCCAGAATTAAAAACCTTTACAATCTTTATCCTTGGAAATGGGAGTGACATTTAGGAGCAGAAGTATGGCTCAGACAGTCCCCAGTGAACAGGATGACAAAAGAAGGGGAACAGGAAAGGAAGAGAAGTGGAAGAACAGAGGGATAATAAGAAAAAAAAATCCAACACAGGAAGCTCCAGTTATTGTATGATCCAGGTTTTGGGCCCACTCAAATGCTTTCAGAAAGTTCATCAAAACCCCTCTCCTCCTGTTATTAAAAAGCCCAAACAGCCCCATCACATGTCTGAGGAGGTTCCTTGTGCTGTGTCCAGCTCTCCTGATTCCATGCACAGATGTTTATATATCCATCCACCAAGATTTAAACTCTAGAGACACACACAGACATGAGCACACACTTTTAATTCAATATGATACACAAGAGAACAAAACTGATAGATTTTGTTACCATTCTTGGAAGATATGAACAAAACTATATCTTTTAAATAAGGAAAAATATTAAATTCATCACATATTCATTCATACCTACATCATGTAGGTAAAGACACAATTATGCTAATTTTACAGTGGTTTAATTGCAAGAGTCCTTGTTTTGGGATACTGTCTCCACGTTGGGTTTATTTATTGCTCATAATTTGGCATGAATTTCATGTATTTAAATACTTCAGTATGGAATAGGGCAATTAAGAGGAAGAAATCAAACCCAGTAGGACAATGCCCACTGATCACCATCTCCTAATTGCAGGGACTCTTATCTTCAAATGTTCCTTCCCTTCTCTTTTCCATGCTAACACCAGCCAGTGTTATTCACTCTCCCTCCCAACTTTTACAGCTTTCTTTCCTCCCTGCATTCTTTCCCCTACATTCTCTGTATGGTCCCTCTTGGGGAAAATCCATATCACAGCCCTCATGCAATTTGCTCTGTTTCAAGTTATAATCTCCTGCCAGATAAGTGAGAAGCACAGTAAATCTGCTGCTTTCAACACCTTCAATCCAGAGCACTTTTAGCCAGACCACAACTTAACTATATCAGCACTGCAGATTTTATCTTAATGTAAATATATCACTGGATCCCAACACTTCTGGTGCAGTAAAACCATACAAATGGCTTGATGATCTTTATAAACAAAATTTGTGTCGTGCAATAAAAGGGAGTGCTCATTCCCAAAATAAAAGGAGAAAAACATAAATAAAGATTACAAAGATGAAGGTCCTAAATAGCCTTTTAAAAAGGCTGCATCCTAAAGATAAGACTTCTTGAATCATGAACCCATAAAGCACTCTTCATTTTCCATCCTACTTCTGGTCTTTGATGCATGAAGATGAGTTTTCAGGGGAAAAATAAAAAAAATAAGTCTTTTTCCCATTCTCTGTGTTCTCCGTTATCTTACAGCACCTATCTCATCTCTCCTTTTCCTCTGGTGTTCTCCCTCTTCCTCATTCCCGACGCCACGACAAACTGGAGGAAGTTATCCCACAGGTGTTCTCCTGAAAACTCAGCCACTGCCTTCCCCAGAATTCCTCCTCCCCACAGCTGCACAACCATCGAGTCTGGGCTGCTTCAGTACACAAGGGGCTGGAAAAGCACCAGTGGCTCCAGTGTCCAAAGGCTTTATCACTGGATTCCCAAAAATCAAAACAGAGGAGTGACAGGAGCACAGTGATAAAGTCAACACAAACACTGGAAACACTCAATGCTCTCAGTTAACCCAGACAGAAGAAGCTTCACAATTTATTGCACAAAGCACTGAGCTTGCCAGTTTGTCTGAAAAATAAATAAATTAAGAGCTGGTATACAACTCAGTACAAATTTACTCCAGGTAAACCTTCAACTGACAAGTGAAAATTATTTCCAATATGCCTCTGATTTGTTTAGGTTTCCTTTGTTAAGATAAGATAAATAAATATCTTTGCTTACAAAATAGTAAAACAGAAGGAAATTGAGAAAAAATGCTAAGAATAAATAATACTGACAAAATTAAAAACTAAGAATGAGAACTTCTTTAAAGAAAGACCAAAATGTCTTCAAGTGATATATCACATAAACCAGTTGCTTGAGAAAGGTTAAAAGAAAGCAGTTTATTAACATAGCTAATTTTATTTTCTCATTCCAGAAGAATTCCAAACCTTTATCTTAGCAATGGTACTGGATACGTTTTTCTGAAAAATCACAAATTAGACCTTTCCTTCCCCTCCTCTGCCCCGTGGAGCACTGGGTGACACAGGATGGCCAGAGGTGAAGTTCAAAGGGACACTTCTCCCTTTTTATCAAGACAGGCCAATCACCCCATCTGTCGTGCTTTGCTGTCCTGCTGAACACAGATATATTCCTGTTGGGTTGCATCTCCCTTGTTTAAACCCGTGATTTCTCAGTAATGACCATTTCCCAAATGGTTTGATCCATGGCAGAAGTTTTTGGGGAAAAGATGACTAAAAGCCGCTGCCTGACGACATCGCCGTCCTCGCAGGGCTGTGATGTGGTTATCCCTGCTCACGGCCATGTGTTCAGCATTTCAGACTCTAAACAGGTGCAGGAATGCTTTATGAACAAAGGTCTAAAGGTTAAAAGCAAAAAAACCCACAGTTATCCTATTTTATGTTCTCCCGTTGTACTACAAAGAGGTTGAAAACAGTTAAAGGCTCCCCCGAACCCTTTGGTACAGCACCATTTCTCTGTTAATACATTCACATTCTATAAATGAAAAGGCTTTATTCCTAATTGAGCTTCACAAACAAAATAAGATGAAAACACATTTAAGTTTGCTCGTTAATAGCACACACATGGTGATTGTGAAACACTGTCTGTAACCTTTCCAGTTCAAACCAGCCCACAGTTGAGCACCATTAGCAGAAAGTCCTGGATTTTTACTGTGTGGTTTAGAGGATTTTTCCACTGAACTAGCAAAGTATTAACTGGGTATTTTATGTAGCTCCTTGGCATGCATTCCTGTTTATTTAATTTGAAAATATTGTTTAAATGACAACATTGTGCTTTCAATTTATTTATTTCTTGGGCTATTTTCACATCTTATGAAACCTTGCCTCATCCTGAGGCACTGGTGGTTTGAATGTTGTCAAGACAAAAGAACAGTCAACAGCAGAGCAGAGAAAGTGAAAGGCACAGGGATTGTGCAACTGCTTGTTTGAGCATCGAGTGAGGCAGCCAGGTGGCAACAGAAAAGAGATCATGCACATTATTTTATTAACAATTGAAAGATCTGCTAACCAATTTTACCCTCCTCTGTACCTCTGCTAAAAATGTTTTCTGAATTGTCTTGAAAGTAACTGTAGGACAGTTCCAATCCATGTGTCCTTACAAGATAGCAAGGAAAAGGAGGAATATTTTCCTGCTTTGCTGATGATGCCCTTTCCTCCCCAGCTCGGGCATATTTGGGGTCCTTTGTGGGTTCAGGTTCTTCTGGATAGTAGGGAACTGTGTACATATGTCTTAATTTTCCAAGAGCATGTGGCAGAAATTTGAAGGACAAACAGAGCAGAGTTATAGATTTGGGGTTTTGTGGGTATTTTTTAGGATTGGTTGGTTGGTTTGGGGTTCTATTAATCGTTTTCCTAATGCACCTTGAGTTTCCTTTTCTGACCATTAATTCACTGTCTTTCAAAAAAAGAAATGTGTTAAATAAAATGAGCAGCTTGTGACAAAATATCTCAGGCAGTCGACTTCCTTAAACCATGAAAAAGGTGAAAATGACCACAAAATTTTACTTTTACACACATTCAAAGCAAAATAACACGGTGTGAGAGAATTAGACAGCCAAGCTTGGAATCTCAGGAATTCACAATGTTGTGAAGAAGTAAAATAAAACCCCATACGACCAAAAGAGGATTGGAGCTCAATGAGGCAAATACAGAAATAATGTAGAACCTACCAGAAATAAGGTCAAAATCTGCTAATTAAAAAATTCTAAAATTTTAATTAATTTTAGAAGTTATATAGGAAGTAAACAAAAGTCCTCACTAAATCAAAGGTTTCACTGCCTCTGTTAAAAGATAACGTGGAAAATTCCTAGAATTCAAACTTCTCTCCACTAAAACTTCTGTCAAAGGACCAGTAAATGTGTTCAGAAGGTCTTTTTTACCCCCTAAACCATTGGGAAATACATGAAGTATTTAATGACAAGCCCTGTCACTTCAGCAAATTTCTCTTCCATGAGATTTGCTGCTACAGTAACTTCCTTGCTAATGCCCAATTTCCAAGGAAATGCCTTGAGGACTCCCCAGAATCCTAAATCCTACCTCCTTCTCCTGTGCTCGGAACAGCGCCTGGTGCTGCCGACTGGGGCTGCTCCTTCCTAGGCCAATTTTAGGTGTCATCTATTGAACAAGAGAAAGTTCAGAACAACCAAAGAAGTTAAAAACACTAAATCCAAGTACAATCAATCCTGACCAGCAATTTAAAATAACAGAAAACGTTTGTTTGCCCTTTGGAAATAGTGATGGAATATAAATACCTACCAAAGTCATCGGCACCCGTTTTTCTCGCAGGTATCTGGGGTTTTCTAACTGAAAAACAACAGAGAGAAAAATCAGCAGGTCAACAATGTCTTATTTAGTCGAAGACATCATAACTAAACTTTACTTAGCACAGCAACTGCATCACTCAAAAGAGCCACAGATGAGATTTCAACCTGCCTTAAAAGTTACAGAAATAGGAAATCTTCCTAAGAGATCATTTGGATGGAAATTATCTGTTCAGCAAGTTTGATAATGTAAATGATTCAAAAAGTGCACTTTTTTTCCCTCCCAACTCTTGTGGTTTTAAAAATTCCATCAACGCATATTTTTAAAAGATTTGGCAGCTATATACATAGGCTTATGCAAAAGATTTCCAGCTTTATTGGCTAAATTTTCATTGAAATCAGTATAAAGCTACAATAAGTTTACAGATTATACTGATTAAAATCTAGTGCTTTTGAAAAATTACAGTTGGGTGCATTGAAACTACAGCCACACATGTAAGTTATAGAGACAAAGCATAAGGAAATAATTCATTAACATGACTGTATAATTAAAACAGCTCTCTTAATCACTATTTTCAAGAACTGGATACAAAACATTGTTCCCAACCCACTTCCTCTATCAGACAGCTCTATCTTTCTCATTTTCTCAGACGATGAGGCTCAAACATCACATCACAGAGAAAGCAGAATGCCCAAAAAAAAGCTTTCAAGGGTATAATCTTGTAAAATGTGGCAGTGAGATTTGGAATATGAATGAGATTGCAATACACATTAAAAAAAAATGTTGTAAGATTAGGTTGATCTACAAGGCATGGCAAATATATCAAATGCTTGCACTTTCTGCAGTAGTATGAAATAAATTTGTGTGTTGAATTTATCAGTGGAAAAGAGGCTTAATCCCTCTGAAATTTCAATTTGATACAGCTTTATTCACTTCCTGTCCCAAAGGTGATGTAGGATTTCTGTGTGCTGTTGAGGAGTTGTCCTATTTCACCCAGAAGTCGTTGGAGATACTCACGTTTAACACATACATTTAGTTTCACTGAATAGTATTATCCAATATTTTAATACATTAGCTGAAAGCATCAGGAAACCAATAATTTAACAATAACCTATTTATCTTTATTGTCAGGGAGTTTACCCCAACAGTTACATTAAACTTTCTTTCACACAAAGAAAGTATCCTGTGTTGGCAATTAAAATCCATGGGCAGCCACCAGTGAATGAAGGAATCCTGGATGTACCCACTGCCACAAAAAAGAGGAATTTTGGACACAGAAGAGATTGTGAGGAGAGGAATACAGGAGTGGGATCAGCCTGGAGCATTAACCACAGGAGATACAGTGGAGGGGAAGAAAAAGCAAATCAAGAGAGAGGAAAATAAAAGGTACAGAAATTCCAAACTGGAAAAATTTTGGAGGATTTTCTTTGTCCTACACATTTGTACCTGCAATAGGATTTTCTATCTACATTTTTCTGGTTTTCTACTCCTCCTCCCAGCTGAATTTTGCCACTTCCCCACGCAGCCCCCACACCTGCTCCCCCCCAGGGCTGAAGGTGTTTGCCAGAAGCTCAGGGTACCCCCAGCCTGGCATCCCTGAGCAGCAGGGAACAGTGGAATTCCACCAATACCTGCTGGAATCTGCAGAAGGCTGCACAGCCACATTTCAAAGGCTTAATTATTTCCCAAAAGCACTCTCTCTCATGCAGAATCCCCCTTTACTTTGGCTTTTTTTTAAGCTAAAAATTGTTGCAAATATTTACAATTAATTCCAATCCTTTATCTGACCATGACATTCAGCTGTTCGCAGCCTTCGCTGCAAAACCACTCTGAAAAGCAAAGGTACATCCTACTTGTTTATGAGGGAGAGGGAAAATGTGTCTCTAATACTTTGTAGGGCCCAAGTCTTGCATTTTTTGATTTTGTAACAGCAGCCATATGTGCTTTGAAGTTAAATGTTCCCACTTTGTTACTTGTTGTGGATTATATCCACTTAAACTGATCTGTAAACATTTAATGCCTCAACATTCATTCTTTTCATGCTGGTCTTCTGCAAAACTTCTTGTTCTCAAAATTAGACCACATTAAAGAGGGAATATCACAATAAAGAATGCCCCAAAAAAGAAAAAAAAAAAAGTCTGTATTTATGAGAAACATGCAAATTTAAAAATAATAAGCAAAAGGTCAAAGACAAGCCAAAATACATATGTATGAAACTGAAGGACTGCCATGAGAAGAGCAGTAAATCACATGCTTTTTTAAGAGTATGAACCAAATAAATGTCATCATGAAAGACATCTTTATTTGAACTAGAACTGAACTCTAATTTGTAAATACCACTTCTTAACAGAAATGGTATTTTGAATTTCTTTGTAGAAAAGATTTTGGATTCTCCTGTTCTATTAGGCAGTCTGACAAGAAAGCATGGCTCAATTTGTGAGGACTGCAATAGTCACCTTCCAGTGCTGCAAAACCAGAGCTGTGAAGGTGTTGGGTGATCAGATTGCCATGGAGAAATCCCCAACGCCTAACAGAGATAATCTACTTCATGAAAATATACGTATTTTCTTAAGGTAAAAAAAGGTATTGCAGAAATGTACATAAAAAAATGAAATTCCAAAACTGCATTTCAGGCAAATGAGCCATAATTTGTGACTTTAGTATTTTCAATTTCTATTCATTTTAACACCGCCTAAAGTGGTGAAAACTAAATATTTATGAGTTACACAATTTTAAATCTATCAATGCAAGCAGTGAGTGAAGCACTGACAAAAGTTGAAGTGGTTTCTCCCAAAAGCAAGGACAGTGCAGGAAAAGCACAATTTTGAGCTCTAAGTGCTTCCACAAATCTCATCCTCATCAATTATATCCCATCCCTGAGGCTGAAAATATTGTCCAGGCTTTCTGTCTGTGCACTACTGCCAGTCCAGCAACTCACAGCAAAGCTTTGCTTTTTTTCTCAGTAAATACCACAACAATGACAACATTGATGTCGTGGTTCCAAAGTACCCCTCCAAAGTCACGTTCCAGTCTTTGGAAGATGTTTATCCAGGGATGGGTATCTCCAATAATGCCCAGCTGTAGCCTGTGTCACTCACAGAAGGTACTTTGTAAATATTAAGATTCAGGGAACAAAACCCCCACAGTTGCATCTGCAGGCTTGTTGCACATTCCCCCCACAAGCTTCTTCAAAGACAAAATGGGATTGTTTTCAAAACAAGGATGGCAAAAACACACATGAAAGAGTTAAGAACACTCAAGACTTTGAAATGGTAAACAACTAAACTGAACCTTGCCCTAAATTCTTACTTTAATCTAACAAACCCAGCCAGCCAGCATGTTCCCTACAGAAATAACTGCTGAGTAGCTTCAGGAAATTTGAGTAAGGACATTCTTATCTAACATCATAATTTGTAGGGAAGTTCACTTTAATGCTGCTTCTGCAGTCTTAGTGGAAGGACATTAAAGCACATGAAGACTGTTTGTCAGCATGGAAGTTGAATTTATTTTTTGAAGTCACAACACCACTTGGAGTTCACTGTGGGAAAGTTTTTCCAGTGCTGCTGCCCTCCAAGGCCACAACATATACAGTAGGTATGTTTATAGTAAGCAGACAGACTGAGAAACCAAACAAAAGATAATCAAATGGCTTGTGCAGAAATGGTTGAGCCTAACTAGACTGGAAGGACACAGGCAGATGTGAGCCAAGCACACAGAGCAGGCGCTGCTGCAGCCTCCAAGAATTCCCAGCGCTCCCATCCATTTAACCCTCTGGTAGAAAGCTTTTCTCCAAGGAAAGAGAATGGAACAACCATGGAATTTCTTTGGTCTAAGTATTCTCAAACCTTTGTTAAGCAATAACATTTCCCAGGACGAATTCTGGGCAAGACTGAGTGTCCAGGTTCTCGGCTCTGAAGACCCCACATCATTTCTGGTTAAGGCTAAAGAGTTAATTCTTGTCCTGGCTGAATTCCAGTGATGAAAATCCGTGTTCTCCCTGATTAAAAACCCCTTTGCTGTTTCCCCAGGGTACAATCTTTTTGTGTGCTTTCTGCCTAAAATGATGTGCTGAATTTCCTGGGATGTTGGAAAGAGATGCTTTGTCACACCTAAAATTGGCCACAATCGGTGACAAATGAAACTGCATCAGAGGCACTGTGAGAGAGACAGGCAGGTGAGGTACGAATTTGCAGGGGTTTAATTCTTTGGTGTTCCTCTACGTAACTTGAATTTTTTATCCAAAAATTATATTTGTCTACAACCTAAAAAGCTCAGCTACAAGAGGAAAAAAATAAAAGGAGAAGAAAAGCAGTTTAATGCCATTATTCAACAAGGTTCTTTTCCTGACGCTATATATATTTCACAATATTTAATTATTTTTGAGACATAAACAGGAGATGGTCACCTTCCCCTCAGTTATGAAGTGCACAGCTGTTCATGAAATAAGATCACAGAATCAAAGATAAGTTTGGGCTGGAAGGGACCTTAAAGTTCCTCTCATTCCCCTAGCCCAGGTTACTTTTATTATATTCCAAGATGGCTACAGAATGACAAGGAAAGTTCACAGTAATGACAGGACCAAAGGTTCCTGGTATTTATCTGTCTCAGCTCCTGGCTCTGAACCTTCTCCCTTCAAACAGCCACACAAAAGGATTTCTGCTTTTCTACATTGCAAATGCAGCTTCAAGCCATGAACACCTGATAAAGGACAGTCCCTATATCAGTTTAGATAAGGGTCAATGCAGGCTAAGGAAAACACATTTTATAATGTATGCAAAACGAGTGTCAATTAGTATTCCATGTATGAAAGGCAAATTTATCACAATCTAAACTCAACTGTTTTTTACAACATTTGCTCATGCCTGACTAGAATCTAAAGAACTTGAACAATAAAATGTTTGATTGGGATAATCAGGAATGCTGCAAGGCAAAGGGAAAAATTCTTTTATTACTCACAAGAAGTAACAATATCAGCAAAGTAATGCAACAGACTTACTTCTCCTGTAGAAAATGTTATTACTAAGAACAAATATTTGAAGCCTCCAGATTAGACTGTTAAGCTTTGACCTCTCTGCTTAGTAGAGAAATCATAAAAGCATTTCCCAAAACTTTTCACAGTATTTTTAATAATAATAATATTAAAAAAACCTCTCAATCACTGATGTAGATATATCATACAAACTGAAAACACATCCAGTATGGGACCTTAAAAATACAAGAGCTTTGAAGAAGAGGAAATTTTGAATATATTAAAGAAGCAGGGGGCTGAAAGATAACAGAAGAAGTAATTTAACAGTTTATAACTGGTCATTTTAATCCAGACAAGCCCGAGCTGGAGCAGTGAAGGCTCTGCAGCACCTCACAGCTGGAAGACACCAAGATTGTCTCACCATTTTGTGTACCTAGCAAGGTATTTGCAGATTCATGGATAAAAGCATGGTCTCCATATATACTTGCCTGAAATAATCACAGCTTCCTAAAATTACACAGATTCTTAGTGAGAAAAATCCTCGTATAACCAAAAAATACCCAAGGAAAATTTGAAAAGCTTTTCAAGACAACCATTCTTCACTCCAGGCAAAGTGAAAGGCATTCTGTATCTCCTTTCCCATCTTCCCCCACTACTGAAGTATTCTTTTGGGTCAAGGGTCTTCTGTATCTCAGGTGGGATCACTTGTAAATTAAGTTTCCCAAACAGTTTGCAGCTGGGAGTAGCAATTAAAGGAGAGCAAGATGCTCCCATGGCAATTTAAATGCTTGCAAATAACAGCAACCACATCTGACACTCAAATCTTACAGATTCCAAGGTGCTGCAATCATTTAGGGGGATTTTTTTATTTTTAGTAATGACATATTCTTTAAGGATGACACTCCACTTAAAACTTCCTGACCCTTTCAGAACCCACTGGAGGCCGTGATCCACAGCAGGGAAATGCTGTTCAGCAGCAACCCCTCACAGACCTCTCTTTTACAACCTCAAATCCTCTTTGTCAGGTAACTCCCAACAAGTCTTATCAGGCAATCAAAGTCTCTCATGAGCGACTTATTTAATTACCATCCCTGGAGAGGAGACTTGAAAAACTGATTTATGTGCCACGGTAGCCAATTTGTTATCCAAGGGAGCTCCCATATCAGCAGAGGATCATCACAGTTTAATAACCAGCCATTATCAACACAACACGATTGCAAACTGGAATTTTGATTAGAAAAAGAAATAAAATACAAATAAAATGACAGAGAGAAGAGATAAGCAGGTAGGCAGATCGACACTGATATAAAAATTCTGGATATAAAGAGATTCTTTGTCAGCATCAGTTGGAATAATTGTAAAATGGCAATTGAGCAAGTTTTTCCCATTAAAGCAGCTTTAAAAGCTCAAGGTATTACAGCTTTCTGCTCATATAATCCAATGCATAAATACAGCCCAAATATCCACAATCTGCAAGTGACTGCTTGCACCTTTGTTTCAGACATCTGTACCGTGCTGACATTTTCACCCATCTCCACCTTCAGCTTGGAAAAAGCAAGAGAACCACCAAGAAGGACACAAAACCATTAATATTCTTTGTTATCATTCCTGATTGTACTGAAGAGAACTTGGCCATCCATGAAAAACCTGGAGTGTAATAGGCAAGATTTTTAAATGCTGTCATATCCCTGTGGACTGACAACAGTGTAGGAAGAATAAGGATCATTTACAGCTGATTAAAATGACAACATGAAAATACGTGATTATTTTTCAAAAAACAAGGCTGAACTATTTCATTAAACTCGCTCTCATCACTCCTAACTTTGGCTGCAACTCTGTGAGCTTTCAACCTATGAGAATAAGCACAAAATGAGAAAGAAAAGAAAGAAGAAACCTCCCTGTTAAAATCAAAGTGATCTCAATAAAACACAGTCACTATGGGGATATTAATCCTAATGAAACAGGTTAAAGATTTGGTGGTACAAGTGAAAGGGTTACAAAAAAGACAAAACAACACAACAGAAAAAATACATTAAAATACAGCTACAGAGAAGAGGTCACTTCATTGTGACCTCAGAACTATCGTGGACTAACACCACAGAAAATACAACCACAGGAATAAGGTCTTATGAGAGTAACAAAGTTGAATTATTAGAAGGGAAAGAAAGAAGTGAACACACAGAAAAGCCTCCTGAACACTTTCAAAAGGAGGTACACTGAAAAAAAAAAGCTGAGTTGTATTAATGGCTTGCAAAATCTGTATTGGTTAAAAAAAATAAACACAGAAAGCCAAACTCTTCTTTCATTTACACAAGTATAAATAAAAAATAATGTTATAGAGTCATCAAGAAACAGTCTGAATTTCTACCAGAGTGAGACACTTGGTTTTGACCAGCAGCCATTATTTTGCCTGATTTATCAGTAACCATATTAAATATGTGAAGATTATTATTACTTAAAATGTTGATGTTTTCTTCTCATACATTCCTAAAGAACTGTTCCAAGCTTTACAAATTCATTTCTAAAAGGCAGATTCCCACATGAAGTTTTGTTGGCTAAGCTCAGACTACATTACTGAGGAGTTCCCATTGCAAGTCAATAAATAAGTAAAGTACTCAGTTTATTTTACCCCAAGATTCCAACTATTGAGTCGTGCTTCGAGGTCATCATCATCCAATGAAAAGTTTCTTTTGTGATGATCATCCTGGAACACAAGGAAAGTCAAAGAAAATACCAGAATTGCTGGCAGACACATAATTTAAAATAAACTTTTCATTGGCTTGGCCATACCTACACTGCACATCCTGATAGTGTCACAATACCTCTGACAGCTTTCACCCAAAGAGCTCAGTTTCCAGAAGGACACTGTGTGAGAAAGGAGTTCAGAGGATGAACTAGCCTGGCTCTCCACTTCAGTGTTCTTTATTCATTTCCAAAGGAATGGTCCCCTTTACAGAGGGTGAATTTACTAAACAAAAGTCCAAATACTCCATTTTCAGGTAACATTCTAGAAACAACTCATCTCCACAGTACCCTGTGGAGCTAATCCAGAATTCAGAGATCACCCGATCAGCCTCCAAATAAAAAAATAGATTTAATAAAGGGAACCCCAGCAAGGCAGGGATGGTTATGAGAGCAGAGGACAGAGCAGCTGCTGCCCAGCTCAGTGTCTGCCCTGATTTCCAGCACCCAGCCAGGGCTGTGCTCATTGCTGCTCAAGGAAGTAACAAGGAATTACCTTTCAGAAGAACAGTTTTTCCTGTGGGATAACAGTAATTACCAACTGCATTTAAGGTATCTAATGGGAAAGCTGCTACAGAACATTTTCCTGAGCTATTTAGAAGAACAACGTTGAAGCCTGAATTGCTCTGTCTCATTAAGAGAGGTTTGTGTATGGGCCTGCCAGCACCTCTTCTTTAAATCTCATTCATCACAAGCATCCAGTGACTGGAGCTTGGGCTGCACTTCATCAACGCTTGGTTGAGGCAGCTCTTGATGTTTCTCAAAAGTCTCCCTGCTCCTCTACCTGGGCCTGAATGATGCCAGAACATCTGTGCATCCATACAATGGAACAAGGTATTGTTTGTTCCAGCCAGCCAAACATTATCAAACTGTCTGGCAAAGCAGGAGAGGATTATTTCACTTAAAGGCCCTTTTAAAGCTGTAATCACAGGAGAATCCAGCCCATGGAGATGAAGAACAATGAAGTGCAGTGATTTGTCTAACACTGCCCTGGAAGATGTGGCAGAGCCAGCAAAACCAACAAAAATTAAAAATAAACAAATCAAAGCAACAAAACTCCCCTACAAAACTTTAAAGCCCCAATCCAGGTTTCAACTGAAGAAAACCAATTTTTTTACAATAACTCTTCCATAAGGAATATTTCCTGAAGTAAAATAAACAGGAAGCCAATAAGGAGAAATTTAGTAAATCCAGCATGTGGTTCCATTTTTAATTATGGCATTTTTGTATTTAAATTACATTTGTATACATACAATCAACACACACATAAATAAATTCACAGCAATCAGAGCCTAGAGCACAGACACTGATTTTTGCCCACTGAGCACCTGTAACCTGCCCTGATAAACCATCCCCTTGCTAATCCTCTATTCCAGATGCACAGCACAACACAGATTTCCTCAGAAAAGAGCTTCCAGTTTATCCTATTTACACTTCATGTCCTCATAAATTCTCAACTGTGCCCAGCTGCAATCTTTCTAAACTGTTCCTCTGATAGAATCAAAAAAAGAAGCGTGGGCAGAGCTAGAGGAACAAACAGGAAATTCAGTGCTCATGGGGGGGTGAGGGTTCTTCTAGGTGTGGTGAAGGACACTGCAAGGCCACAGAGCACATTTTGGAAGGTAAACAGCACATTTCTTGGTATCCCACATTTGTCAGGAGTAACTGTCAGTGCAAATGCTTGCAATTATATAAAAAACATCACTGAATGACTTGGACTAAAAGGGTTTTAGACAAAGCCCGTTCAATGCCCTTTCATCAGTCATAATGCTCAGTGTGGAAAGTCTGATGAAACAAACTGTCCAAAATTCACTCTTCCAGAGGTCAGCCATCACTGAACAGAGCCAGAGGCATCTATGCAGCTTTCTTTAATCTGTTATTGCAAAATACAAGATGATGTCAATGCAGGCACGTTGCCAAGCCCGGGGAAAACAATGCAGCAGACACTGAACACACAACACTAAACAGAGGTCAAGCATTAGGATGAACTGAGAGCATCCTACAAGAAATTCATTTCCCCTGCACTGCAGAGGACAGATTTTGATGAGCTTTAGTCCTCCCTATCACTCCCTCCCAAATGCCTGCACCTTTCCACAGGGATCATGACCCACACAACTGGAAATAACAGCTTTAGTGGGATATATAAACCCAACTCAGGGAAAGCAGAGCTTTAGGACAAAAAGGAGAAGCATCTTACAGACAGTGACGTGCCTAGGTCATCTTCATCTGTCCGGTGAGGAGAGCTCAGACAACGGGATATTTCTGATGGCTTCTCATTGAATCTTTCCCTGTTATTAATGACAAGAGGAAGCAGAAAGAGAAGAATTCATTTTCAGCAACTTGTGGCACACAAAGGATGTTAATCACAGAACAGAATCATGTAAAATATACACAAGAAAATAACTCAAGATGGAAAGATCAAAAAAAAAGGAGAAAAAAGCAAAAAAATTCTTGTTAAAGGCAAACAAAAGCCTTAAGTGTTCCATTAAAAAAACACCACCAAAAAACCCCACACCAAAAAACCCACTACAAATACCATGTACATGACAGTACATTAAAAAGTGTTCTTTTCTTTTCTTTTACTACATCACCCAACATCTCCCAAAGGATTTTAGGATAAATCCAAGCTCAGGAGACGGCTGATGTAGAGAATGTTTTTGAAACAAAATTGCTAAGCATATGAAACAACACAGGATGGAGTCCAGTGACTCAGAGAAGAAAGAGGAGTTAAGGTAATGGTTGGTTGCACCATAGGGGAGACTTTTAAGACTAAAAAAATGGTCAGAACAAGGAAAATGATCCTGTAACACACAAAGACAAGGGCAAGAACTACACACACAGCTCAGTACAAAGGAGTGGCTTGAAAGGCCAAGGTGGAGAGGAACATGTCAAAGGAACAAGTCACAAAGATTGACTAAGTTTCATTTCATTTCTCTTGTGGGGACTAAAGTGGAATTTAAAGGGGGATGGTAAAGAAAAGCCCACAAGTCAGGACACAAGCACAGCATGACCAAGTGCTCTGTCCAGCAGAGCTGGACAGGGATTTTCTGGAAAAGCTTTTATTGTAAATAAAACACTTGAACAAAGGGAAATGAAGATCAGCAGACAGGTGAAGAGAACTGTCACTGATGCACCTGGTCACAGACATTTCTCAGCCACCAAACAGGGGAAAAAACAAAATAAAATAACAATTATAAGCATTTATTAGATGGGCTGATACAGCAAAAGATCCAAAACAGTAGTGAAACACCTTTCAGCACATACTCCACTATCAAATCCACAGGTATTAAGGTAATTAAAAACTTCTGTTAGTCCCTTCACCTTCCTATGACTGGCTATATTACATTAAAGTCAAATCAGACCATTAAAATACCTCCCTTCCTTTCCATCTGGCAGCAAATGAGATGGCTGCTATGCCAAAAAGACACTGAGATGAATGAAGTGTTTATGAACAGAGCAACAACTGTTGGATGTACAATATAAACCAGTCACTTCTAGGAAGACAAACACAAAGTTTTCACAAAGCACAGGGCCCCAGCTTTCATCAGAACAGCAGGGAACAGAGAAATACAACAACTGGGAGCCTACCTTCCCTTCCAGCACCAATAAATCCCACATAAACAACATGTATGGATGCACAATAACAATTACAAAGCAGTAAATAGTTTAGATAAGCAAAGTCTTAGAGGTAAAAAAGATCAAAAGGAATATAATAACACAATGACTGCCTCTTGCAGTTCTTACCAGGATTTCATTTGACACAAAATTACCTTTAATTAAAGGGAGATAAATCTTTGCCTGTGAGTAAATCTGCCCTTTTATCAGATTTCCTTTCTGAGCAATACTCAGGTTACCTAACAATGCAGTAAAGTTCCAATTGTTAAAAATGAGTGAAAACAGAATTCATGCCCTCATCATTCAGAGATTCAGGAATACCTACAAATACACAAACCAACCCAAGTTGCCTGTAATATTTTCAAATTGACCAAAGGGAGGACAAAAGTCTGGATGTATTCTTAGTTCTGTATTTGCTGTTTTGAAGAGGAACTGAAAAGGAAGCTGCTTTACTTGATTCTACAAACAGAATTTGAAAAGGTTGTTAGGGATGGACACAATTTTGCTCATATCAAGTATGTACTACCTGTCCACTCCCTTTTACACCTCCTGCTAATACGAGTCGGGCTCCAAGAAGCACAAGATTAATTCTTCTTCCTCCCACTGCAGGTGAGTGAAGGATGATCAGAGTTTTGACATCAGCCCTGTGACCTCCTGCTTCAGCCCAAGCAGGGAGCTGCCATGGGAGGAGGAAGCAGTTTGCTGCTAATAAAGGAGATTAGTAAATATTCCTTCTAGGAACAAAGTAAGGGGAACTCACTGATTCCTCCTGCTACAGCGCGACTACACACCAACCTGTTACAATGTTTTCAGGCACGCTCTATAAACATGAAGTAGAATTTTCCTAGGGGGTCAGAAAGCCCAGGTTTCTGTTCAAACCAGCCTACACATTTCTCAAACCAACCCTCTCACGTTTCAAAATAAAGCTGCACCTTTCCAGCCCCAGCTCGTCGGATTTATTCATCCACACCCCAGTTTGTCTATCTCCTTTTTATTTAGGCAGAAAAACAACTTCATATAGAAAAGTCAAAATTGTCCAACACAGAATTATCTGTATTGCAAGATAAAAATCACTGTGAAAAGAACTTCTCTGTTTGTTTGTCTTTGAAAGGAGAGAATCTTGAGATAAAGAACATCAAGTAGTTACTCAAACATGTCTCACTGACATTATCTATTTTGCCCTGAGAAAATATTGTAAGAACTGAGTCATGGCTGGAATGCAAAATTTTCATCCAACTACACATATTCCATGCCCATGGATTCAGTTTTCCCAATGCACATTCAGAGGAGAGAGACAAATACAGTGGAACTCGGTCACCATCTGCTGGCTCTCCCTACAAACTGCACATCCAGAAATATTTAATATATTACATTTTTACCTGCACTGATAGCTCATCCAAAACTGTAAATACAAAGAAAAAGAGGATCTATATGTTGGATACAGGCAATATCTTAACATTGTCACATTTAAAGAAGTATTAAGTATGTAAATATTTTGTATTTCTACAAAACACAACAGCTGAAATATTTACCTTTGATATTTTTCTGCAAAACTTGCAGGAAAATTAAGTTTCTTATTGCTGTGAAGATTAATTTATGTAATCTACAGAGCTATCAAAATTTTCCAACATAAATTCAAATTTCCTTGGACACAGCCCCACTCTTGGTCCAAGCACCCACTGGCAGAGCTGTGCCTGTACAGCAGAGTTTCATTTCCAGAGTTCTTTAAACCAGTCACATTATGCAAATACATCTATTTGCTCCTCCTGGCACGGAATAATTTGCAATCCAGGTTTCCAGAGAACTCACCAGAGCCTTGGGAACCACTCTGATCACCAATGTAGGTATTGCTTCATTCCCATAGGATAAAAAGGAAAAAGTGAAATAAAGCTTCACTACACCAAAAATGACTGTGGGAACTTTGCCAGGCCAAGCTGAATTTTAGGTTCAGATACTTAGGTTCAGAATCTTAGGTTCAGAACATCAGATTCCCAATATTCTACTATAAACCAGGCAGCAAAAGAGAGAAAAAATATGGCAAAGAAGGGAGGGAATAGGTGGAACTGTACCTCAGCTTTGCTCAGTGGGGACCGGCCCCAGTCAGATGAAAAGGGAGGAATGTGCAAATCCCACCCCAGCTGACAGTACAAGTCAGGAATCTGGAGTAATTAGGTGTATTTTTATACCACAAATACGGCCTTGTAGAGATATCAATGTGCTAAATTGGGCCTAATGGGGGAGAGTTGTGCTGATATTGTTTTATTGCTTCTAACGCCCAGAGTGACACTTTAACTTGATGATGCTGCTCCCAGGGACTGACACAACCTGGTCAGATCCAGGCAGGGTATCCTGACATAGCACAACAATAACAAAAATTTATCCCATGTCTCAAAAAACTTTTCTTAAAGCATGATCCATTCCTTGTTTTCATAAAGTCAAATCTAATTTTTTTTTTTTATAAATAAGGGTATCTAGACAGCTCCTCCCAACAATTCTCTGCTTCACCAAGCCCAAAGCAGTAATCTCATAACTCAGCTGGCAACTCTCCATTCTCTGCCTCTGGTTCTTAAACCACAAGCCAAAACCACAGGTTCTTATCAGAGCATGAGTGCAAGCAACCAGAAGAGCCCCTAATCCTCAAGAAAAGGAGGTACAGAGACCTCAGACCTAAAAGCACCTTTTAAAATGATTGTTAGAATTACACCCAGTTAATGGATACAGAAGAGGCAAAGTTCCACGATACTCAGTATCAAAGTGATTTAACTTGCAAGTGTCTGTCACTTACCCAAACCACTGCTGAAAAACTTAAAACATGATCAAAAGGTTATAATAAACAGCATAAACATCAGTGTGCCTCCAAGAGAACAGCTAATGATGGCCCCTTATGAAAAATGGAAGTGAAGACATTAAAGCACCATTGGAGTTCTGAAACCAAACTTGCAAACGTATTTCTGAAGCCATGAAACAAAACCAGAAGCAGAGCAAACTCTGGCTTCCTCTTGTACAGCCCCTAGTGAGCTTTGAATAACATTCACTCTATGTCTGAGAGTGCTTCCTTCACCACAGATTTCAGAGGTTAAACATTAACTAGACTTCAAAATGAGCAAACAAGAGGAAATTCCATCCATGACTGAAATGCAGCCACATAAAGGAAAGAAAGGAACACAGATCTTGATAATCAGCACGAAGTTGCACTATGTAAGAAAAATACTTAAGAACAGTAGATTAAACTAGAATTTACCTAAGATTCCCACAAATTAGGACAGAATAGAGCTGAAGTTTTCCAACAGTGTCCAAATGACCAGGCTGTCCTTCAATACTGCAGGGACATCTTTCTAAGCCAACAGGAAAACAAGCCTTAATAACATGACACATTCCACCACTTTTTCCCTGCTGTAAACAGCTCTGTTCTCGTCTGATTGGAACTGAGGATGCAGCTTGAGCTCATTGGCTACTGCAAATCAAACACCAACATCTTGCTCAGTAAAACTTGCTGGGAGCCACTATTCTGTTTCCTCTAAAAAAATCTGTGAGCAACAATCATAGAACAACCTCTAAATCTACCATCTCTATGCTTGTTTATATTTCTAATCTGTAGGACAAAAAGCCATTAAAATCTACTTGATGAAACAGCTGCTTTCAGCATCATGGCCTTAGACTACAAATGTAGACTGATTTTCCACGTTAAGTGTCAGTAAATGAAAGGAGAAAAAGAGGAAGGGAAAAAGGACAGAGGGATGGAACATGGAAGAAGATGCACAGGAGCCAGAGAATGAGACATAACGGAGAAAAGTAAGGACAGAGGAGTCTAAAAGTTCTCATTACACTGAAGCTGTTACCAGGGTTTCTCTATGTAAAGCACAAACACTGATGGTGAGTCCATGAGGGAGTGCAAGAAACTCATACAAACTGAGACATCCAGAGCTTGTCAAGCCACACATCTATCAAATCCAAATCAAACACTGGCTGAAGCAAGGACAGGAGCCTTACCCCTGTGCAGATGGTGTTGCTGAAGATGATTCCTCCACAGAAGACGCATTACTTTTGTGGTTTCCCAGCTCTGCCACCACCCACTCAGGTAAGCAGTCAGGGTTACTGTTCTGAACTCTTGGTGAACTTGGTTCATCAAAATAAACTGACTGTAATGAGAACAAATGGAAGATCAACACCAGGATATATTTACACAGATACATTCTTTACCCTCTTACTGTCATTTCTTGCAGGAGTATCTGCAGTACAAACACTCCTTTTCCAGTGAAGTCAGGGAGGTGTGCAAATGCCACCTTCCCACCCCACGGGAATTCATGGCAACAGAGTAAATATTTTCCACTACTTTACTTCTTACGGGATGGATAATTTCAGCAAAAATTGGCACTGTTATCTCACTGAAGCTTTTGCCAAGGGTTGACACATGATATTCAGTTCCTCAGAAAACAAACTGCAACTTTAACAATGTCTGTGTGAATTCTATAGTCATCTCAGGCTACTAAAGTCACCACCTTTAAGTACATCCTTTCACAAGAACTATCTACTAATTAAGACAAAAGAAAGCCTCAAGGGCCTTTTATTACGTTTTTCCAAAGAACTAGAAAAAGATTACCTTTCTGTTCCTTCAAAACACCTATTTTTATAAGCCTTCTAACCAGAATTTTGAAGATACAGGTCTCAGAAGGTTTTGCCCATTGAAAAGTTTTCCCAACATCAATTACAAGAAATGCCTTCATTTATCACATGCAGTTCCACTCAACCCATTCAGAATAGTTTTTCACATTTGTGCCAAATCAAAGATGGAAAAGCAATTTCAGGATACATTTCAGCAAGTTTGTCTTATAAAGAAATGACATGCACCATGTAGGCAGGCAGAGTTTTCAGCATTCCTTCCTCTGGTTTTTGGGTGAAGGGACGATCCAGAGCTCCTCTCTGCAGCATGTGGAGCAGCAGCTTTGCATACAGGTTTCGATTCTCTCTTCCCACTATTCCTATGCCTGCTCCTGAAGGTCTGCAGAGTTTCTTAATCCACAGTGAGCATCTTTTTCTTTCTGAAAATACAGATACACATCATCACTATACATTTTCAGAGCAAATAAACACATTCAGAAATCAGAAGCCATCACTGGTCACCAGTTTTGTAGATTTCTCCCTCCTACCCTAAATTTTAAAGGAAAACAAACAAAAAAACATGAACGACTGAACCAAGTAAAAGAAATTATTTAATTCCTAGATTAAAAATAAGTCTTCAGTAATAGTTCAAGTTTACATATCCCACAAACATTTTCTATAAATTCATGTTTACCAGAAGTTTACAGCTCTTTTAGAGGCAGCACGTTGGGAATCAATCCCTAATAAGGACAGGTAAAACACCAAGAATTCTGCACTCACTGCAAGAGCTGCCATTAACTACAACTTACAGCTTGCACGAGCATTAGTACTTTAAATACACAATAAAACCTCATCCACTTAAAAAAATAAATCTCTATTTACACAAGCTTTGCTACCAGATGATGAAACCATTCATTTGCTTAAATGTTTACACATAAAGCTCTTAGTTTGTAGGGTTTGTGCCTTTATTAACCAGCTCGTTGTACAAACTAGATTTCTACAACATAATTTATTAATTGATGTTCCTATTATTACACATTCCTGGCCAACTTTTAACAACTTTATAGCTAATAACTAATTGTAATTTTGTAAGGGCTATCTCAAAAACAATGCCCTTTAGAAGCTTTCAGTTTCTACTGAACTAGGTTTTTAAAGGTAGATGTTAATATATTTATACAAAAGCAGATTCACATGATGAAAACAAGACAGATAAGGTCAAATAATTGTAGTAGGTACTTAAAATATCCAACTTTAGAAGTTGTGCAAACCCCCAATCAAAACTGTACCTAGTAAAGTCAGAGATTGTCTGGTTAAATTAAGTAGTCCAATTACACATAATAATTATCAGTCACCCAGGACTTTGTTATTAGGGTTTAAATGCACACTTTACCATATGTACCTGAACTATGCTGCAGGTTTAGGACATAGGGCTTCATAGCCACAACACAGCGATCTAATTCCGCATCCAGTTTTTCCTTTATTTCCTCTTCACTGTTCATTTTGAAAGAACACAAAGTAACCTGCAAAATTAATTAATGACATTGATGTAGAAAAGGTCAAATACTGTTTTACATCAGTCTCGGTTCATCTTACGCCAAACAAAAATGGCTTGGAGCAATAGAGGAAGTGAAACTAGATGTGTTGTTACGTTCAAATAAACACAAAACTAAGAGAGGTTCCTTGTAAATAGCAGGTACTCAGTGTAATCTAAAAGAATGTGCTTGTTTAGATTTGAAACTGAATAGCCAACCACACAATAAACGTATTCATTACATCCAATTTGTATAAAACACCTCAAGGCGTTTGTGTGATACCACATTCCTAACCTGATACTCCTTAGAATTAGAGGAGGGTTTTTTTAAGAAGAAGGGGCGACAGGGGGGAAAACAGCAGGTAGAGCTACAGTTAAAAGCAGCAGAACCAAAGATGCTGTCAGGACTGTTTTTAAGGAAGCAGCACCGTAAAGAGCAGCGCTCTTGGCTCCTCCGCCGCTCATTCCCCAGCGGAGCGGGGACCTTTCCCTGCACGTTCCAGCGGCGAGCTCGGTTCTCCGCCAGCGGAGCGCCCGGCC
>VZRO01002178.1:319831-344769 GCA_013397915.1 Daphoenositta chrysoptera
TTCCGTTTCCGCGGTGACCGCGGGCAGCTCGGCCCGGCCCGGCCCGGGCGGGCTCGGGCGGGCGGGACGGACCCCGAGCACAGCCCGCAGTGGTGGGAGCGGGAGGGCTGGGGAGCTGCTCGTCCCCAGGAACGGGAAAGGCTCTCGGGACTGAGCGGGTGCCAGGGAGGGGCTGCTGAGGCACCGCGGAAACGCAGTCGCAGCTCTCAGAGGCGCTGGGCTCTTGCCTCTGGTGACCGGGGACAGGAACCAGGGGACGGCTGGAGCTGTGCCAGGGGAGGTTTAGGTTGGATATCAGGAAAGGTTCTGCTTCTCCCAGAGGGTGTGGGCTCTGCCCAGGCTCCCCAGGGAATGGGCACTGCCGAGGCTGCCAGAGCTCTAGGGGCGTTTGGACAGCGCTGCCAGGGATGGACAGGGTGGGGTTATTGGGGTGCCTGTGCAGAACCAGGAACCGCATTCGATGGTCCTTGAGGGTCCCTTCCAGGTCAGAATATTCTGTGATTCCTGCCCGAAGTGATGGATGGCACCGCACCCCAGCAGTGCGGCCGTGGCCACACCCAGTGCTCTCCCCAAATTCGCCTCCCTGCACAGTCACTGATGCGCTCGGACAGGCGCGGGAAGCGCCTCAGGAGTCCCCAGCAGGGCCTCGGGGAGGCCGAGGGAGAAGCGGGAGATGCCAAGTGCAGAGTCCTGGTTCGGCCGATCCCCAGCACAAACACGGGCTGCCCGGAGCACTGCTGGGGGGAAGAAATTGGGAATGTTGGTGGGTGAGAAGCTCAACCCGGCCGTGTGCCCTGGGCTGAGCCCCAGCGTGGGCAGCAGGGAGGGGGATTCTGCCCCTCTGCCCCTCAGCTGAGACCCCCCTGCAGCCCTGCCCCAGCNGGCAGGGATGGATGGGATATTGGGAATAAATCCTTTCCTGGGAGGGTGGGCAGGCCCTGGCACAGGGTGCCCAGAGCAGCTGTGGCTGCCCCTGGATCCCTGGAAGTGCCCAAGGCCAGGCTGGACAGGGCTTGGAGCAGCCTGGGACAGTGGAAGGTGTCCCTGCCATGGGCTTTCAGGTCTCTTCCAACTCAATTCTGCAATTCTGTGCTATAAATGTAACGAGATTGGTTCAGGTCCTCGATACACAGGGGATGGACTTGGTGCCTCATGAGTGCAGGAGAGCTGGGACTAGAAAAATGAGGGTGCAGCAGCAATGGGGGACAACCTCAGGTGCTTTGTGATGTGTTATTTAATTCCTGCTGGCTGGATATTGGATATATCTATTTTTATATCTTCATTATGATCAGTATTTGGGGGAAAAAATGTTTCTACTTAGAGCTTAGTGAAAAATATTTGCCACCCTGAAGTTAAAGGTCAATAAATCAGAAGTAGCTTTTGAACCTGAGCAATGGGAGGTGGGTGCCAGAAACATGAGTGGATAAAATGAGAATGAAATTGCAGGAGAAGGTTTAATAATTGCAGAGCCAATTTTATCCACGGTTTCTGAGTAAAATCTGTTCAAGTATATTCTTGTAGGTAATAGAGCGATTTTGAGCTCACTTTAAAACATTTAAGTATGCTCCATATTGCTCATGTGTTCTGGGTTGTTCATGTCCTATCCCAAGGACAGAGAACATGAGGGGGTGTTGTGGAATAGAAGAATTTCAAAGCACATGCCTGACACTTCTGCACAAAAACCACGGTTTTACTTGTTGTTTTGTTGCCATTTCAAGCAAACCATCATTTAATCCAAAAGAATTAGAGAAATCTTTCAGCTGCTCAGTCTCTTCCTGAGTGAATGAAATGATTGTGTGTATGTATGATCCCAAATAAACCCTCTGACCTCTTCAATTCATTTATTTCTCTTTCCCCAAAATCTGTCATGGGCTTTGCTCTGTGTGTAGTGTCTAAAGCGCTTTTATCTCGAACAAACAAACTCTTCAACACTTCTGAGCTTGATTCAGATGCACATACACATCAAACAAGAAATCCTTGCATGTATGGTAGGAAATTGGCTGTTTTCTTTGATTTCTCAGCTAATCTTCAGCAGAAATGATTCCGTGTTAGGGCTCACTGGGTGATGGCTCTGACAGCTATGCTGGGGCCTACTCTCAGTGCCTTAAACCCACATTTGCATATAAGCAGTGCAAAAATCAGCAATAGAATATTTCAACAACGGTAGAATCTCAAGAGTACATTACAAGGATGATTTATTATCGTTAAATTCCAAATTTAAAATAGTTGTCATCTAATATATGTTGGAACTCGGGGCACTTTTCGTCTGTGTTAGGTCCGTGGTAGATTCTTGCAGCAGAGTAAGGCTGCTGTGTCTCTGCATGTTGCCTTCAGATTTGAATATATCTCTGTCTTGTTCATCACAAAGTACTTTGAAAAACTGAATTTGCTGGAATATGATGAAAAAGAGCATGAGGCCACGCAAAATCAATGATTGGAACCACTACTCCAGGAGAAATTTCCTGAGTGAATAGATCCAGTTTCTGGGTCTGCTTCCCAAGGCAGAGCAGGATAGCCAGAGAGGTTAGAGCCTACCTGAAGTGACTTGACAATTGCATCATTTCTGTCCAAAAAAAACCAGAAAGAAAAATTAAAGATTGAAGGAATGACTGAGGTCTTGTCTCCAGCCAAAGCTGCAGCCTGGACATGAGGAGCACTGATGTGCCCTGACCCTCCTGAGAAAATCACCATAGATACACTGATACAGAACACAAAGATATCCCAAGCAGAATACAGAAAAAATTCCCAATTTGAATTGTAAAAATACGGTCATTTACGTAAAACATACTCTACTTTTTTTTTCCACCACATTTTACCATGTTCTCTTATCTCTTTAACTGTCTCGGCAGGTTGCCACATGTAACATGAACACAGCTTAAGGCATTTTTTCAAACATCTCAAAAGTATAGAAAAAAAAGAAGGCAGGTTTCACAGCCTCATACCAGCTTCTGGAACACTTGGAGTTGCAAGACATTATTTTTCAGACCTTCTGAGCAAATCTTTCATGTCTGGAAAGTTGTGATTCACAAACACCTCACTACTTCAAAGAGTTAACAGGTCAGAGATTTTTTTTTTTCTCCCTCTTCTTGGATCAGGAGAGTAGATAATAAATTCAGCATGTGAGCATTGGCTCCTAAGGGTGATCCTTTCAAGTGCTCCAGTGCTGCATATCCAGTGAGGAAGCAGGGCCAGCCAGTGCTCAGTCATTATCCTGTGCATGGGTAAGTAGAACTGGGAAAACTTCCTTACAAAAACCTCCGTTTTCCTGGGGCAGCTGTTTCTGTGCAAAACACAAGTAATTTCAGGGCAAGCAGCGTTTGGGTGGCTGTGAATGCTAAGTTTACTTACGCCAACTTCACAGGGTTTGCTGTGAAACACAAGTTAATATTAAACTGTGTTTGGTATCTCAGCAACTGTCCTGAACATCCCAATCTCAGAGATGGATCCACACAACATTTAGACTGAATTTCCAAATTAATTTGCTCCTGCCAGCTGATCTATGTGTGTGTTAGAAGGAGTTATGGATATCTTGGCCTGCAAACATCATTTGAGGATTCCACCTAAACGTGTTCGGAACCAAAACTGCACCAACAAAATACCCACTTCAGTTGCCAGAATGAATTTGTCTGTCTCTGCATTAGAAAATTAAATTGTTGCTGAGTACAAAGTACTAAATACTTAATAATAGCTGCCTCGATCTCTCCTTAGAAATAGGAAGCATAAGGACAAATTCTATCCGTCATACTATTACAATATTCATATGCAGCCTTAATAAAACAGAAAAAAGATAATTAGAGTATGTTCAGAGTTCTTTAATGGCAGCTCTACCATCTTACAAGTAGTTTGATCTTAATGTTAAATGGTCCTTTCAAAAGTTCTGCAGTGGATTTCTTACTGTGGAGCTCATGCTTTTTATCAAAGAAAAGGCTTTTAAACTGCAGAGGGAACCATGTATGACTCATGACAATTTATTATATGTGTACCACAAATATTTCTTTATCACTTTCTAGTATGTTGAAATTATAATTACTTTTTCTGAGTGAAAATACAGACATAAGCACAAAACTTGCCATACTGGATCATACCAGTGAGCTGCCTGTATCATAAATCAAATTAAAAGTATAATTTACTTCAGAGCTACTTAACGACCAGAGATCAGAACTGTTGCTCAATGGTGTACAGTTCTCTTAAAAAAAAAAGAAAACTGAAGCAATTATATTGTGTAATATTGAAACAGTGGTAAAAATTAACAGTGGTTTAAAGCAGTTTCAGGTGAAGTTAAAATCTCAAAACCCCAGATAGTAGTACTAACTTAAGCAAATTCTTTTTAGAGGTATTAAAAATCCTCTCTCTGATGCTACTGATATTTAAATCATGATTGCATACTTGGCTTCTAAACTCATTTGGAAATCTCGGTCTTTCTACTTACGTAAATTCTGGAAAATCCCAGGCTCATGACCCTCTGTCTATCTATAATTAAAGGTCCACTCCCTGTCACAGGGGAGTGCTAATGGAATCAGAACCCAGTAATTACTAATGATTAAGGCCTTTTGCTATAAATCAGTCCAGAGATGAAGGATCTGATTGATGATTAGGTAATATTAAATAAGAACACACTAGTGGCTGAAAATCACTTTATTGTAAAGCAACTGCTGTTGAGGAAGTCATTTACAGCTGCATAAAGGTTGGAAATGTGGAAAGAGAAGCAGTAGTGCAGGGATTTGGAAGAAGGCAGAGACAAGAGAATGGAAGTTAATGGCTGAAATGATGTGGAAGAGACTGGTGGGGATGGTGGGAGGGAAAAGAGCTTTCACAGAGTCCGGAGTTCACCTGGAAATTTACACTCATGGGACCAGAGTTACATTCACAAGACCTAAGTTACACTCACAGGACCTAATTTTTCCTCTTGTATGTGAAATGTTCTGTGTTATTTCTCTGCTTCAGGCTTCATCTTCACATGCTTTCATGTCTGAGGGGTCCTTCTTCACCAGAGTTGAAAAAAAGCCACGTTCTGTTGGAGGCAAGTGAAGAGCTTGGGTTAAATTCTTGCAACGTGTGACAGCTGAAAACAACTGCGAGGTGAGCAGTCAATCTTTGCATCATAGTGAAATTTTTTCAAGAAATGCACTTTTAATTTCTATCTTAATAAAGCTGAGCTATGTGCATCAGAAGCCAAATGTGAGGAGAGATGTTTTCAACAGGCATAGTCTGTGCTTTTCCTTCACTTACAAATGAAAATAAAATTTACAAGGAAAATTCTATGCAAGGAATATTGACAAAAGAAATGTGAAACATTTCCTCTTGCTACCAAAGTTGGTAATGTCTGTTTATTTATTCTAAAAGCCCGTGTGCCTGTGAAGCAGTTCCTCCAGCATCCACTGCTCCCCACAGCTCTCAGCTGCTTTTCAACACTCTTGGTCCAAAGTGTTTTCCTTATTGGCATAAGGTGGGAATAATTCACCAGAACAGGAGGGAATATGTCAGGTTCTCAAGCTTGCAGCAGTGTTCAGGCTCTTTATCCCTGAAGAAGGTGCTGATCCAAGGATTTGTGAAATCCCAGAATACTTTACATTTGGCCTTTTCTTTGGGCTAGACCACCCTTAAATAACATTTTCTAGAATAGGAGAGGAATTAAAGCAGGGGTCTGACACAACCAAAAGAAAATTCTTGCTGGGTGTTCTCTCCTCAGGCCATTTTCTTCCAAAATACCCAATAACTCAAATACCCAGTAATTCAAACAGCCACTCGAGTAGGGCTTGAAGATGAATTATGGCATTGTCCCCCACACTAAAGCAGTGTAATTCCCCCACCAGGAGCTGGTTTGTGACCAGCCTGGCTCATACCTTTGAAACAGGCAGGGAGGGTGAAGTTGCCATCCACACATGCCACATCTACAGTGTAGGCACAGGACTTTTCCTTGTTCTTGCAGAAGAAGGATACAGTTTCCCCGTGCAGGATGCCATCCTTCAGGTCATTCTGAACTCTCTTCTTCTCACCATTGTACAATACTACAGCTTTCTTCACTGGTATTTTACATGGTGCTGTAAAAAACCCAGTTATAAGGAACAGGTTTGAAAAGGGGGTAGATTAGATTCCATCAGAATTCTGAATAAGTGACACTTGGGAATGAAGATGTGTCCCACATATAGACAGAACTTCTGCTGGTATTAAAATGCTGAAGAAATTCAGAACCTGAAGTACAGGGCCAAAAGTTTCCAGTGAAAATTCAGCCTAAGTAAAATTTCTAATGATATGAAATAGGAAGAGGAGAGGAAATACTCAGACAAAATAAAGTTACATGGCTGATAACTGAACTCAGTTCAGATCCATCATGTCATACAACATTCAGTGTTGGGAGCGGGTTTAGATTATCAGGGCCTTGCAATTCCTTTTTGGCTTTCTATTGAGGACAGCTCTAGCACGAAGGAGTGACAGCTCAACCATCAGAGCAGTGGTCTGATGGAAGAATTCAGTTTGGTTCCTGGTTTCTAGGAGGGGATGTGCTTACCTCTGCAGGCTGGCTTTGTGGACCAGTTTCCAGTGTTTTCACAGCGGGAGTGCTTGGATCCCTCCATCACATAGCCAGGCTGGCAGCCAAAGCTGACACTTTCGTTGTAGTGGTACGTTCTGCGGACAGCAAACTCGATGAACCCATTTTCTATTCCTATTGGAGTGGGGCAGGTGACAACTGGGGGACAAAACCAAACCCAAAGCTTTATCAGTGTCACGGGTCAAAAAGACCCCCTATATACCTGAAAAATGTGTAAAACCTTTCATGGTGGTTCATTGCTGCCTCTTTCACAGGAAAACACAGCCAGAGGAAAGAGCTTAAAAACCACAAAAAATAAATAAACATTTCTTGTTTTAAATACACATCTATTGCAATCTGTGGTTATAACATGATTTAAACATGGTGTAATTTAACTAAAGGCAGGAAAGTTTTTAGGACTGAAGGTAAGGTTGACTGTTTCTTAGGTGAATCTGAGCACTTAGAATCAAATGTTGGCTGCACACTGGAGGCCAGGCATTAAAATATTGTTGTGCACCACGTTTAGCAGGGTTTGTTTATATAACCTTTACACCTGCAGCAGATATTTTGTCAATCCCATGTTGTGTGCCGTGGGTTAGCAATCCCCTTGAACCATGAGGCTGAATGATTGCAGAATTCAACTGCAGAATAATTGTGCTGTGTATTTGCAAGAACGGTTGTAAAAAAAAAAAATTAAAATATTGTTGTTCATTTAGTTTTGTATCTATAATTTCAGGAATATTTTTTGGTGGGGATAAAAGTGAGTTACTCACCCTTGCACACTGGAATGCTGCTCCAGGTCCCATTGGCCATGCAGGTGGCTGTCTCATTCCCAATCAGGGCGAGAGGAGGGACGCATTCAAACAGGATTGTGTCCAGGAAATGAGAGACATTTCCAGGATGTAAGCGACGGTAGGAGAGGACCCCGAATTCCGGGAGCGAGGGAGGAGCACAAGTCACCGCTACAAAAGCACAGCATGCAGAAAATTAGGGCTTAAAGATCAAATTATTGTAGAATCAGAGGAGCAACATTCTTATGACTAAATGAACCCATATGGAATCATAACTGGCAAAACATTGTTCAAATTATAAGTCTCAGGGGCCTCAGAGTATGGAGTTCATGAGTTTTGCTGGATTTTTCAGACAATATTATTGCTTTTCAGTAAAGTGTTTTTTCAGGGTAGGTTATAGCAAAACCCTGCATAAGTACAAAGGCATGACAATATCCTCTTTTTATACACAGGGAGGAGGAATTTGAGTGGATAAGCATCTTACCTCCAGCTGTAAATAGCATCCCTGATCCCGACCTTTTGTACAGACCTTTAAACTGTATTTCTCTAAAATCCACACATATAAAACCAAATATGCAGCATTCTGCTTGATTTTTCCTGACCAGCTTTTGCACAGCACTAGAGGAGACTTCTGAATAAGAGTATATATAATTTGAGCAATAGAATGGAATCTTTCTGGAACAGGAATAAGGATAGAATAGTTCTTTGTTATTGAAACACATACGTTGACACTGTGGAACTGTTCCAGTCCACTTTCCATCTGCCATGCACTGGCTCGTTCTTGACCCAACGAGGTTGTAGCTGGAAACAAACAGACCTGGTTATCAGAACAGGGAGATCAATCAAAGATCTGTCATTTCTCATAAACAGAATGAAGAGTCCAGCTCTGAAATCCTTCTCTAGTTTAGCAATTCCTGACCTCAAAGGAAGTCTAGAATCAGATCTGAAAAATTGTTAATATTCAAGTATTGCAAAGATCCAGGCAGAAGGCTTGATACAACAAGATGTTTTGTTGTTTTAACTTTATATTCTGTTTTACATGTTAATTTCTACAACTGATAAATACTACGGATGTATGTAAATAGCAAATTGATCTGTGATTGCTAATGCAAATGTTACGGTTTCTTGGGAGGAGTTCCTAGTTAATTATGGCAATTAGGATCAAATACTGGAAAGAACTCAGCACTCTTAAGAACTAAAGTCACGGAGGTGCATTATTATATTTTAATCCTAGACATTTCAATTTCCATATGCACATTACATACTTTTTTCCCATCCTCTGTGCTTACACTGTTACCATTTACTCTGAGTTTTAAAAAATATTCAGCATGTGTCTGGCACTTCAATAGCACACAGCTGAAAACCAGTAAATTAGAATTAGCAAAATCAAATCAAGTCCCATTGCTACAGTTGGTGTCAATAGTTGAGTTTATTTATTCCTTATCTTGCTCCTGTTTTGCAGAAGGAGGTTGTTGACACTTTTCAGTGAGCTCTGGGCTGTCTCACCTGTGACCTTCCAGGTAAGCACTGTTCAGTCATTAATTACCCAAGTACAATTAAATACCTGCCACTATCAAATGCTTCCCTGCATTTACCGTAACTGTTTTTTTTAATGCATCCTCATTTCTAAAGCTAACGAGTGGCCTTGAGTAAAAGTGCATTTACTGCAGGTAAGTTAGGATTAACCTCATGTTTTCATTTACTGAGCTTGGAAAGGCACAGAAACACAATTTCCAGTCTCCAGAGCCCAACAGCATAACTTTGATGGAGATTATCTACTCTCTGCTGTAGGATTTCCTCTCATGATGTAATAAGAGGATTTGAAAAGCAGGGGAAAGAAGTCCAGAATAAATCTTTGCATAAAATCTCTGCTATTTTGGTGGTTTCCATATTTGTAAGACTTTTCTTTGGAGCAGCAAAGCTCCATAATGTTATAGCCAAGACTGGACAGAGGGGGATCACCAGACAGGCTTTTTAAAAATGATTTCTGAAATATAGATGAGTTTTTATGGGCAGTTTTCTATGTTCCCTGTCTTGCAATATGGCAGTGGGTGACACTACAATATGATTTTAGGTTGTTTATTTAGCAGCATGAGGAAGGGAACCCTTACCCTGGATCACATGAGAAAGTTACACTACTCTGGTACTGGAACTCTTCAAAATCCATTTTCCCATTCTTCAAGGGGGGAGGAGGGGAACATCTCTTTGCTGTTTATTAAATATTAAAAAAAAGATAATATTATTTCATGAGGCATGACATAATCATTTCATTATAACAGGAACAAGTAGATCATAAAGGTTCATCCTGGTGTCTTTCACATTTCTCCACTCCCATGTACTACATTCCACAAGTCTGGCTGATCTATGTGTCTATCAAAATACAAGTTTTTGTGATTAAATATTTTTAACACTCGATTGTCTGAGGCATGTAACTTCTCTGCAATGAAATGATAAAAATGCCCGCTGAGGGATGCAGTAAATGCAGGGGTTATCAAGCAGTGTGTGTTGTTAGGGAATAAGCACTGCTGGGCGGGGGCAGATGAAGGTTCACCGTGTCAGGTCCAATCCCCATCCCCAGCCAGGAGCAGAGGGCTAAGGGGAGGTGTGGGACACGGATGGGGAGATCCTTCCCCTGTTTCCACCCTCTTCCCCCCCACCCTGCAGTCTCCAGCGAGTGAGGCAGGAACAGCTGCAGAGAGATCTGTGCAAATCCGTCCCATTCGGCCCGTGGATTGTAAAATCTCCTTTTGGGATCCGTGTACACCAGAAATGCTGTTACTCACGGAGGCAGAGCAGGGTGTTGAAGGCCCACTTGCCCGTCGGGAGGCAGGTGTACTTCCTCTGCCCACTGTTGGGCATGAACCCGGGCCGGCAGGTGTACTCCACTTCCTCACCCACTTCGTACACCTTTTTGTCTACATTAATGGTGGCAAACAGCACTTCTGGTGGCCTGGGACAGACTGGAGGAGAGGAGATCTTTTACGAGAAATTGGGTAAAAAAATGTGAGCTGTTTTTATTTCTCAACTGGAAGCAGTTGAGAGGATTCTCTACTATTCTGAGTTCCAGTATCTCCCTGCCCTGAGCTGAACTGTCCTTTTGTCTTGCTGAGGCTGCTGATGGTTGCCATAAGTATTAGCCAGGAAAAATGTGTTGTTCTTCTTCTCCCCAGCAGCTCTATCAATGGCCCCAGTTAGATTTTGTGTCACTTTTTTAACTGAAATCTACTTTTCCTTCGAAATAGATTTTTGAAGGTGGTGCACAAAGTGAGTCAATTAGACTAAATTACCTTGGACAAAACAGGGTGATACGACTTACAAACAAACTAATGCCTTTCATTTTTAATCTAAATCAGTTCAGTGGGATCAGCCTGAAATCAGGTATTTTTTTCTTGTAATTAATTTTCTTTTTTTTTTTCCTCTGGTTTCTCCAATTTTTCTGTTCACTGGGGTAGACCCTCTGTTACATGAGACAGCTCTGACTCCCAAACAGCTCTAACACGTTGACAGCATGAACAACTCATCGCCCAGAGGGTGAGAACAGGAGGGAACAGCGAGGGAGGAACGGAGGGTGCAGCCTGAGCTCCTGCTGAGGACACGGAGAGAGGCTCCTGCTGGCATTGTGGGGAGAGCACAGAGGGACACAGGGCTCAGGATGGGGAAATAAATGGCAAACACAGGGAGAGGGGACATGAGACAGTGCCCAGAGCCCTTGGCATGGGGAAAGAGGAGAAAAGCGAGGCAGGAGCTGTGCAGCATGGAGGGGTGAGCAGCGGAGCAGAGATGGAGCAGGTTAATTGCTGGCACACACACTTCCCCCCTGGCATCCAGGCAGCCTGGCTCCCACAACATCTGTCTGCATTTCCTCTGCTTTCCTTCATTCTACACTTCTGTACACAGCCACTCACAGGAAGAGACAGAGGAAAGAATGGAAAGGGAAAAGGGAAGAAAAGCTTTCAGAGAAAGCCCCTGTTCAAAACACTTGACCAGGATTATCTAGAGGCTTTAACATCCCGTTGTTTTCTCCAGTTTCACCCATTCCCCCTTCAGGATGGGCTGCCCCTAGGACGTGGAAGACACTCACCTTTGGACGCGAGAGCGCAGTGGCTCAGAGCCACGAGGCACCCGAGCAGTGCCAGGGGGTGCATCCCTGCCAGTCCCCGACGTCCCGAGTGCCCCCCGGGCCAGTGCTCTTCCCTTAAAACGAGGGCACCCACAAAAGGATGGTTACATATTAACTCTTTGTGTTTATCCCCATCCCAGTAAACAGAAGATAAAAGCTTCCTTGTGTCGCTGCTAATAAAGGCTGAAACAACCATCACATGTTGCGTTCGGGGCATAATGCAGGAATTCAAATGGCAATTTCTGCTGCACACAGGCTCCTCTCTGGGTGTTTCTTGCAGAGCATCTCCTGTTGGGACCGATGGTGTTGGGAAAAACAGTACTCTCAACATCTGTAGAGGATGGGGATATTTGGAATGCAAAATTGGGTTGAATAATAGAACTGTCACTCCAAGGCTCGGGTTTGTCACTCGAGCGTGGACATTTCTGTGCACCAAAGACTCCTGATAGTTATAGCAACATAATTTTAAGGCAAACTGATCCATTTTGGAGTGACCTTGTATCGTCGTGTGCCTCCAGTGATGTACCAACCTCATGCCAGTTTACACAGATGATGATCTGGCCTGAAACTTGGGGCTTCAGGGCCCTGTTTGATCTGATTCCTGTTGTCTCCCAATTACCAGATAACCAAAAGCAGCAGAGACAGTGCTCAGTGCCAGCACTGCAGGAAGGCTGAAATGATGATTCCTGTGCTTATTTGTGACAAGGGGGTCATAAATCATATTTTTGGTTGGCATAAAGCCTTGTTTTGGTGCTGCAAGTTTGGGCCATCAAGTCAGAGCTCGACAGGTACCGGCTGAGGTTCTGATCACTGCAGTTCTCCTAATTTAGCAGATTTTAACTGCAGGAGCATCTGAAGTGCAACCAAAATAACATTTGTGTAATGATTGTTCCACAGTTTGGTGTTTCTAATCTAAGTATCCTCCTCCCCTGCTGACTCACAGCCTGTGAGGGGGAGTGAGGGACATTTGAAGCTCTGAGAGAAGCTGGGTTATGTCAAGCTCTTACTGCTGGGATCTCCAATAGTTTGTTTGTTTTTGTTTTATGAAATTTCTCTGTTTGTATTTGAAACACAAATTTTAGCCACAACATTAAACAATTGGGAACATGCTATTCTTCTCAGAAAGAAAACGCTGTGAATGTCCTGTTCGGATTATTTACCAAATACACAGTGCTGAAGGGCAAAGTACCACTGCTAAACCAACAGGAAAAGATTGACTTCATTTTCTGTATTTACATCTGATTATTTTTCCATTTGTCACAGCCAGCTTTATCCTTTTCTATTTCACAAGTAGCTTTTCCCTTCAAGGCACACTGCTTTAATGAACTTTATTGCCTCTGGCTTAAATGCTTCCTTAGATCTGCCCGATATTTGGACCATGACCTTTCCTGTGTTTGGAATACCGGGAATGGACGGCAGCAATTTGGGGCATTTTGGCGCTGCTGGCACGCAGCTCCTCCCGCGCGCAGCAGGGGGCGCAGCGCGCTCTGCCTTCGACGGGAAACCCCAACCTTTCTCTCCTAAAAAACAAGAAAAAAAGAGTTAAATTACCCGCGCATTCATTTTCCGATCGATTTTGTGAGTGAAAACTTTACTGCTCTTAAAATTGAGTCTTAAAACTGCACGTGAAAGGGACAGGGGAATGAATATTTATGTGTTTCACGTAAGTGCATAGTAACTGCCAATGTTATGATTCTCTTGAAAACTTTTTCTCTGCAATAAGAAACTTCTGAAAGTGTGTTACTAATAACTGTGTATGTTCCAGAAACTGGAGAAGTCCGGAGCAGGACACTGAGTTATTCATGAGACTGGAGCCAGGCTGGGAGAGCTGGGGGGACTCACCTGGAGAGGAAAAGGCTCCGGGGAGAGCTCAGAGCCCCTTCCAGGACCTAAAGGGGCTCCAGGAGAGCTGGAGAGGGACTGGGGACAAGGGATGGAGGGACGGGACAAGGGGGGAAGGCCTCAAGCTGAAGGAGGGCAGGGATAGATGGGATATTGGGAGGGAATTGTTCCCTGTGAGGGGGGGCAGGCCCTGGCACAGGGTGCCCAGAGCAGCTGTGGCTGCCCCTGGATCCCTGGCAGTGCCCCAGGCCAGGCTGGACATTGGGGCTGGAGCAGCCTGGGACGGTGGGAGGTGTCCCTGCCATGGCAGGGGTGGATGAGATGATCTTTAAGGTCCCTTCCAACCCAAACCATTGTGTGATTCTGTGAAAATGTGACTATTATTGTATGGATTCACCTTGGCACAGCATGAGCAAACCGACCTAGTTCTTGCTGTGTTTGTGATTGTGTGCAATTATATACATCAGCTGATTTTCCATCAAATCCAGCCCACTCCTTTCACATGTGAGCTATTTGATATTACAGCTCCTGCAAACCAAATAGTGAAGCAGAATTCTGTTTTATCAGAGACCACATGAACCCAGAGCTGAGTGGTGGTCTCTACCCCAAATGCTGTCATAGCCTAGGGAAAGAAATGGCAGCTGCAAGCAGAGAAAGCAGAGCAGGAACACTCTCAGGTGGTGTCAGGCAGTGTGATGTGAGCCAGATCAGTATCCCAGCAGTCTGATTGTTATCTGGGGTTGTGCTAACACAGCCTGAAGGGACAAGATCAGGAGGATGTGAACAAACTGCCTTTGCCAAAGTGGTGCTGCCCAGGCTAAAATATGAAGGGCAGCAAAGCAGAGATCAAGAGTGAAGGTTTGAAAAGGCAGGAATTAAATGATGGAGACTGGCATTGCTGGCTGATCAGATGGGTTTCTGCAAGGAACAGGAGAGAGGAACAGGATAAGCCAGCAAAGGCCTTAAAAGTGAAGGTAAAAATGAAAAAGAAGGAGGAAAAAATAGAGAAAAATGAAAGAAAACTGATGATGAAAAGCAATCTGTGCAGCAGCATTCTTCATTGACACCATGATCAACTGGAGCTTTCAGGACAATAGGAAAAGACATTATAATAATCGGGACACAAGATAATAAAGTAAGCAAAGGCTTTCAGACTGGAATTGCTCTCTCCTGGAGTTATTATGCAGAAAGTTTTCAAGATCCAGGCAGACTGAAGGTCAGTGAGGTCACGGTTCCCAGCTAATGAGCCAGACCTTCTGTCCTCCCTCCACGCTGTCGTTCTGCCTCTCCAGTTGGTGCTGTCATTTTCCTGATGTTAGAGGATGCGTTGCTCTGCTCCTGCCACAGACGTGCTGGGGGTCTGTCCTGCCAGACAGCGAGGGCTGGGTCTGCACTGCCCTCTGTTCTCAAGATTTTATGACTTTTCTTCAACCACAAAATGCACCACACAGCCAGGTCAAGAGGCAGAAATTTCTCAAATCAGCAGGATTGTGTTGACTGGGGACACTGTGGAAGAATTTCAAGGAGAGGCCTGAATGCAGCCATCCCTGTGTGCCAGCCCCTGCTTGCTGCAGATTCAGATTTCTCTGGCATGAAAGAAAGTTGGCCTTGGGGGCAGCAATGGGACCAGAAATCTCGTCCTTCTTCCATAAGGATCAGATAATCAGATTCCAGCTTTTTTCCCACTGTTTCTTTTGTTCCACCTGTTGGTCACTGGGTTGTCATGTTCAGCCAGCCAGAAACCAGAATCCACTTGCAGTGTATTATTTTCCACTGAAATATTATATAGTTATTTCTATATTTAATTATTTATTTATATTTCTGTGTTGCCTGGTCTAGTGGAAGGTGTCCCTTGGGTGTTGGAACAGGGTGATCTTTAAGGTCCCTTCCAACCCAAACCATTTAATGATTCTGTGATATTGAAGGTAACATGCAGTAACAGACACTGACCTGAGAGAATGTCTTGGTCATAGAAAAATTTAACAGTGACTATATAATTCTTAAAAATATTAGTTTCACTCAGCAGCAATTTTAGGGGTAAATTGCATTCCTAGTTACCACTGATGTTTCTGAATTTGTTTTTCAAAGTTAGCAAAGTAATTATTATTTTAGTCCTGAAACTTAAATCACTTTAAGCACCCACTGTGGATATTAAAACCCCCATTCCTGTGTGAATCTGAGATGGCAGGGGGCTGGCACTAACAAGTTTTCCAGGTGACAGCAGGCCTGTATTCTCCTGCAGAGGCATGAAGGTGTTCCAGTTTTCACATACATTAAACTCACAGTGTACAAAACCAGAGAGCATTTTACAGCTCCTTCCTCCTCTCCGCCTTCTCATTTCCTGCACAGAAAACCCGGAGAATCTCTCTCACAGTTCTACTGTGACCCAAATATTGTGAAACAGTCTGTTCCTCTGATAAATTTATCTAAACGCTGTCTAAAAAAATCCTGCGTTAAATTTCTTCCTTGGGAATGTCGAATTATGAAGCCTCGGGGGCAAATTATTCTCTGTGAGAGTTTGAATCTGCAAGGGACAACTTTTGAGGTGTCAGTGTAGAAGCACAGCACGGAGGCACAGACTTTCTCTCCTTTTTTTGGCTGGTCCCACCTTTTTGACTTTCCCTCAGTGCATTCAAAGGAGAAGCCATCAGAGAGAAAGCCTCAGAGTCAGGGTGCACCCCACGCTCAAGCCAAACTGCTTCTCCTCTCCCCTCAACCTTGCAACAAAGCTTTCAACATTCTCTTCATCATTATTCTTCCACTTTCTATGGCCAAATGCCACAGACTTCCGTGACAGCAGCCTCTGACCTATTTTTTAAAATTATTTTATGTGTGTGTGTGTGTATTGCCTGCAGTTGACATCTTGTTTACAGCTGCAGAGAGGTCAGAGCTGGTCAGGACGTGCTGCAGGTTCTCCGGGGAGCACTCTCTGCTGCAGAAAAGCGCTTTGCACTGAGCGCACCGAACTGTCCTTGGCATTTCCCTCCCCGAGACCCAACAGAGGATCCTGGCCGGGCCGCACCCCGGGTGCCCCCGGCCCCGCCGCTGGAGGGTTCCTGCCCGCCCGCCTGCCCTGGCACGGAGCCACGGTGCCAGGGAGCCCAGCTCCCTCCAGATTGATTTCCTGCCGCTCCGGGGTTTTCCCGAGGGGCGGGTAAGAGGATCAGCCACGGAGAAGCTGTTTGGGATGTTCAGCCGCGTTAAAACCCCACTGCACGGGGCGCGTGTCTGGGATCCGTGCCCTGTCGGAGACTTCCCTTTGTGTCACCCAACAAATCGAGAGCCGGTCCGGAGACATCCCGGGATCTGCTCTAACCAGGGATTTCAGCTGCGAAATTCTCTCCGGGCACAAGGCCAGAGTGTTCCGGATGATTAAATCTACCTTCTTTGTGACTCAGTTCCTGTGCAGGGTAATCAAAAAGTGGATACTGATCTCCCTTATGGTCTAAACCAAAACCTTCCCACGCCAGTCCAAGCCTTGTCATTGGTGTCATTGGAGGCTTTTTTAAATGGGATTTTATCAATGTTTTAAGATGTGATCTGAATCGGTTTATGTACAATTAACAAAATTACAAGATTAGGATTTTTTCTCCAGATCTTCATGAATCGACACAAATAGTTGGCTGAGTTTTTTGTATATATTTTTATGATATATAATACATATTATAACATATAACACATAGTATATGTGTTATATAATGTACCATATAAAATATATTTTATATATTTTATACATTTGTATATATGTTCTTGGTTTTTAGATATATTTATATATACACTTGTATTCTTAGCAAGTTACTCTGAAGGGGAGAATTCCTCATTTCACTGTTGACTGACAAGTCTGAAAAATCTAAAAATACAGTCTCAGAACTGAAAGTTCCACGAAACGTTGGATCCAGAGGGAAGACCATTGACTTTTACGAGCTGGTTTTTAAGAGTGCTCTTGAATATTTAAACACAAGTGGATGAGTTTAGAGCTAATGCCATGGCTTTGTCGTGAGCTAAGAGTTTTTCTAGAAATGTTGGAGCTTCTCCCTGCAGCTCTGGGCTGAGGCTGTGTCTGATGCTCGTGGCACTGCTTTATTCTGTGTCTGGATCCTGTTAGCAGATTTGTGCTGTACCACAGGGATGCTTCTTTTGTGGTGAGGACCATTAGGAAGATCTCAATAAACTGATTTCCCTCTGTGACAGACTCTAATCTGCAGCAATAAATCCCGGGGGAAGCTTTCCTAGGAGGAAGCAGATTTTGGAAGGGCCGGTATCGATAACTGGAATCAGATTTTCTGAAGGGCTCAAATCCTATTTGGACAACGAAATGAAGGCCATGCTTTTAAAAGTGCTCACTTTATTAAAGGACATTTTTGGTGTGTTGGTTTCTTCAGAAGATGCGGTTCTGACTTGTGGTTTCCCGAAGGCTTTGACAATCTGGAAATCTTTGACTCAGCTGCTTTGACAATCTCCACATTTGTGTGTATCTCTAAAAATTCTGATTCTGGTGGTGTAATCTGCACTGTGAGCAAGCCAGGCTCTTCTTGGAGTTTTGCATTTATTTTGTAATCTTCTGTAAAAGTAATGAAAATAAATATCAGAGGTCATTTTTCCTTTATTCATTGCACATGGAGCTTTTTTCGTTGCCCAGGAAGACAGAATGATGCTGCCAGCATTTTGGCAACAGGAATGAAATAAAATTGCAATCGTTCCAGCATTGCCAGGACTGATATCAGTGACATTCTCATAAATTCAAGTTTTGAAAGGAGAGGATGTCCAGATGTTTTGGAAAGAACAGATCATGAGCACTTTACAAAGTGAAAAATACCTATTACAGAAGTTGAAAATGCACAGAAAGCACAAGTATCTTCAGTGCATATTTTGTTGCTTTTTAAATTATTATTTCTAGGGGAAAAAAAATCTCATTTTTCTACCTCATGTAATCTAATTATGTGGTCATTAATGAGAAGGAGTTTTTTTTCCATGGTTATTAGGCTATAGTCAAGTTGAATAATATCATTCCTGTGTACAAGTTGGCTTCACCACTGCTGAAACCCTTTTTAAAATGAGCTGCCCAGCTCTTGTCTCTCAGGCACAACACACCTGGAATGAAATCCACTGGCACTTTCATGTGGAATGCCCTGGGTTGTCCTTCTTTTTTCTTAGCAGCATTGTAGGTGAGATGTTTGATTTTTAAAATTACAGTTTCTGGAATAAAACTATTTTAAATGCAATGCATATTGAAATTTGTGAATAATCTGTAAATAATCAATAATTTTATTTACATCCAAGTAGGAATTCTGGAGCTATTGAGGTCACAACAGCTTGTGAACCTGACTGGCAGCATGAGACTGACTTCGGGTGACCTAAGGAGATGTTCCCTTGTTATGATATGTATTAGGCTGCTAATCTTTCCAGTCTTTAATCCACAACACTGTATTAAAAGACCAAAAATAGTCTCTGTCGTTAAAGGACTGTTTCTGCTTTTTATTTTTTTTTAATGTAAGTTCAAGTGGAGAGTTGAATGAATGTTCAGTGCTGACAAACAGAATCCTTCCTCACCTCCTTTCTCTGTGGCACAGAGGTTTTCCACACTCCATTTTTCAGTTACCCACCACTCCGGGCTTTGGAAATGTTTTTTTGAAATTCATGTTAGCTTGTTTTGTGCGTCAGTGTTGTCACTTCTCAGTCCTTCTAAATTAAACAAATGTTTTAAAGCTGTGTTTGTCCAGCCAAACTCTTGTCATTTCAATTATTAGTGTTTCCAGGAGTGTAAACACTTGTGCAGAGCACAGACGGACGTGGCATAATTGGAAATCTTACCATTGGAAATGACATTCTGCTTTCCCTGCGTCAACATGTCATCATATGATGGTGGCACAGGAAAAGAAGTGAATTTCCTGGATATTCCAGCTGATACAATTTTGTTTTTCTCTCACATTTGTTCTCTGGAATAAACAAAATGCAACATGAAAGTTACTATTTCTTGTGTCTCTGATAAATGCTATTGAGCTGTCAGAAATAATGAGTTGAAGTATGATATACATAATAACTATTTACAATTCATCTTCACAAGGCAAAATTCTACTCTTGCAAAATAATCATCCCTTTCAATTGAAGATTTGTGGGAATAAGGTAAATAAAATAGTCCACACCTTTCTGCTCACATTGAAATGGTGGGAAATTTCACTTTTACTTCAGTGCCAGTGAAGACAAAGCCCAGCCTCAAGCAGGGGAAGTTCAGGTTGGACATCAGGAAAAAAATCTTCATGGAAAGGGTGGTTAGGAATTGGAGGGGGCTGCAAAGGGAGGTGGTGGAGCCCCCATCCCTGGAGGTGTCCAAGGATTACCTGGACATGGCACTCAGTGCTCTGGGCTGGTGACAAGGTGAGGATCAGTCACAGGTTGGACTCCACGGTCTTGGAGGGCTTTTCCAGCCTCAGTGACTCTGGGATCCCTGATCCTGTGTCAGCCACCATTCGGAAATGGCGTTGTCCTGCTCTACCAGGAGCTCTCTGCTGCTTCTCACCCTGATATTCCGGAGCTGATGTTTCCCAGCAATGGAGCAGTACAAAGCCATTTGCTCTTTGTAGCAGTTTAACATCAGAAAAGCCCTTTGGATATTCCAACAGAGTGTCAGGAGAAGGTTTCAGGACAGTGATGTATTCTGCTTGTCAAGGCCTCACCTCTGGACATACCTACAGAGGGCCTTGACCTGCAAACATGAACCCTCCAGGTACAGCTTACGCTTAAATGCAAAAACACTGGGGGAAAATAGCTTTTTGAGGGTAAATTTTGTCAGCTGGCAGTGATACAGTAAATGTGTTTTTTTTTTTTTTTCTAATTAAAGAGGAAAAGGAAGGCCCTGGACATGGCAATGGGGGTGGTGGCTGAGGCAGGGCCCATCGAACCCACCCAGTGCTTTGTCTCTAACAACGACCACAGGCGCTCACCTGAGGAGAGGTGAGGAGAGCAAGCACGATACTTCCTCCAAAGAATCTCCCACTTTCTGAGCATTTTCCATTCAGGGAACTTTCTGAGCCAGCTGTGGTCTGTGTTTGGCCTGTGACATCCAAGTTCTGCCAGTCCCAGGCCACCCCACTGCCCCCAGCCCGCTCGCTCCCTGCACCAGCGCTGGTCCCGCGTGTTTGGTTCTTCTGGGCAAGGAATTCCAGGGGTCAGCTGGCCCTGGCCAAACCCACCTACTTTGTTCCTTCCAAACCTGCGCCCCGTGTTTCTCTAAATGAATCACAGAGGCTCCCTTGTTCAGCTGGTACAAGAGCAGTTTGTTTTTTCCACATGGTTTGAGCGCTTTGTTTGTATTTCCAAGTCTCAGTCTTTCTGCCTTTTTATGTGTACAGTTGAAGACTGAAAGTTTGCCTACACAAGAGAATTGTTCTGATGAACTCAAAAGAGTGTGAATTCCTTTTTGGAAGAGATATTCAAGATTTTTCCGCAGCGATTGCTGGTGGGAAGGACAAAATCAGCAAAACAACAATGACAGCAAATGCTCCAGCTGAGGCAGAAATTTTTGTTTGTACAATCTGGAAAGCAACAAAATCCAGGAAACATCCCAGAGGACCGCCATCACTTTGCAGTGTGTAACAGCATCAGGCTCTGATTCAGCACCATAACTAGGAGATATTTTACCCTGCTCCTCATACTCCTGAGATATGAGAAAAGAAAGCAATGGGTTGTCACTCAGTATTCTGATGAGAATGCTGATATAAAAAAACTATTTAACACTCAATGTTCTGTATATGATCAGCCATTTATTTCCAATTCTGTGGAGAGCTGCTGTGAGGATAATGCACAAGCTATCTGCATGAGGAATGGGTTTTGCACGACTTTCAAGGAAACTCAAGTTGAAATAATGGCATCATTTATCTGTCACAATGGGAAGAAGGATTTTCCTGATTAGGACATACCAATGGACTGCAATTTCATCCCTGGGAAATTATTAATTATAATAATATACCATTTTTCTTTTCCCCAGAACGTTTTCAGAAATGCTCTGTGATATTTCATCTCTCATATGACTGTTTCTTTCTGTACTTAGTGTTCTTTTTGACTGTGTTTAAATGCATGCATTCAGACTTCCCCATTAGTACTGGCCTGTGTAAACAAGCTGTCTGCCACATGGAATAATTTAATAATAAAACCTGTCTTGTGACCCAGGGCTTCCCAACCTGCGCTCTGAGGAACTTTGAGGGGAAAAGGGCAGAAAGAAGGATCAGTGTAACTACACAGACAGGGCTAAAGTTGTGGAGACTCTAAACACAGATGCTGAAAGACACAGAAAGATGCAGAAACCAATCTGAGAGAAATGGACAAATTATTTCCATCTCCTCACCACTGGGATAAAAGACAGACAGCTTCTTACAGAAATGTTTCTATTTATGTTACCACGTCCTACCTTTTTCTATTTTTTGGAAGATTTAAGGTATTGTTGCCAAAGCAGGGGTAAGAACAATAAACAGGTTTTTGGGGGGTTTTTTGGTGAATGAATATGTAGTAGGATCTGGAAAACCACAAGACTGGTCAAAACATGACACACTTAGGAATGGGAACTTCAACACTAAACTCGATGGGTGATTTCAGACAGAGAGAGAAACCAAGTTTATACTGCATGGAAAAAAGAAATTTTGGCTTTGTAGTTTATACTGTGAAGTCCGTGAATTAGTGGAAACTGGTAACTGGTTTTGACCTAATTATGGCAAGTAATTATCCCACAATAATTGCTGGTAGAGATGTCTCATGAGCTGGCTCTGTGGAAATCCCTTTGGAAGATGGGATTGGGTGAAGCAAGTAAGTTTAAGGCAGCTGAGTTGCAATGATCAGATCACCCTTCCTAAAAGGGCTTTGGAGAACAGGCACTTGTCCTCCTGACTCTCTGGACAGGGAGACGGTTGTGATTTGCTTTGAAATGTGAGAGGAATTAGCTTGTGAACTTCCTTATAGGCCTCCAGCAGGAAGTGATTCCTGCTCGTTGAGGATTTCTCAGAAGCAGGAAATAATAAAACAGTCACAATTGCCAAAGCAGTTGATGATGGTGCTCTCCTTGGCTCTCTTTGAATGGATCTGAGGCAGAACAGAGCCTGCATTTTCCTTTAGGAAAGAGACCTTTTTTTTTATTGCTTTTTGATTAAAAAAGTGATGCAGGCAGTTGTTTGCTGTTCCAGCAGATGAGTAAAAGCAAAGACATTTCATGAGAAACCTCTTTCAAAATGAACCCAGATGCACTTACAGACCTAGGGTGGTATTGATGAAAATATAGAAAGGACTTTGGAAGTTGTGCTTGTTACAGCAATAATCAAATTCTTTAGAGGAAAAAACCTCATAACTCATCCAGTGGGAACTTCTATCAGGGACAGTCTCTAGGATAGTATCCAAATAGTCATACAGGAGTAAATTTGCCATGAGAAGACCCTGTAAATGGCACTTTGGAGTCAGGAGTTCTGAAGCTGCTGGCCAGGAGATTGGGAAAGCTGGAGCCCTGATTTAATAACCATGTATATGCCTGAACACAAACAGTGAAAATGCTGACTCCTTGTCCAGATGGCCTGAATCAGAAGCAAATTGCAAACACTCCCCTGGGCAGAAGAGCAAGTCAGGGGCTGCTGGGGGAATGTGCTCACTCAGGAAGAGGTGGCAGACGTCTTTCCTCCTGTTCCTTGCAGAGGGGGGAGGAGTTCCTGCATCACCCACAGGACCTGAGTGCAGAGTAGGAAAAATGAGTGTCCAGGCAATTAAAAACCTCCCAGCAGAGGAGCTGGTGTCACAACAGCACATCCCAAAGGTGTCTGGGACTGGAACACACCATCCCCCTATGGTGTCACTGTAAGAGTGTCCTGGTCATGGTGACAAAGCCTGATATTGAAGGTAAATATAATAAAAGCACTGTGTAAGTGCTGTGTATCCAACCTACAGCAGTAAAAGCAGTTCTATGGTAAATACAGTTGTGTTATAAGGGTTTACCTGGCTGTCTGGGCACACATAATAGAGTTTTTCTCTGCCTAGTGTGTCTAGTGACAATGTACAAATAATTACTAGGTTTGAGATGAAATAGTTGCTTTACAGAGAGAGGGAGCAAAGCAATCCTAGTGTGATCCTGTAGTGTGGTGAGTGGTGTCCTTTGGCTCTTCCCTGGGGCCTGACACGAGCCTGGGGCTCTTGCCAGTGCTTCAGTGAATGAATCTGGTCCAGAGTCACTGGCAGGAAAGAAACTGGAATCCAAAATGATTCAGCAGGTCTGTGAGATTTTAAGGAACAACGACATACACAAATTGCCTCAAACCTGCTGCAATTCGAGTTGTGTCCGGTTCAGATTCCCCAGTTTTGGTGGCTGTGTTTGTGATACAGCACAAAAGGAATGGAAATAAACGTTTCATGCTTCTTGACAGAACCCTTAAGGAGAGTACAAAACGTTTCTTGGTGCTCCTCATGCTTTGGCATAAGTTGATTAAGGCAAGAAAAATCTATTCCCCCAAAGAAGTTTGAAACATGTGCAGAATAGGTGGCGACCAAATTAAAAATCTTTATATTTCATTCAATTTCAGATCAAATTTGGAAGTAGTTGCTCACAAAATAAAATCCATGAAGCAAGGGCATATGGCAACAGTTTCTAGGGCGTGTGGTGTGATTCTCTAAGTTTAGAGAAAAGCAGGGCCATCCCTGTCATTGGTTATTTGGTGAAATGCCACAGACATTCCAGTTCTGCCAGGCTGCACCCAGAAACCAAGGCACGTAAATTAAGTGTAAGATAGCATGCAGCAAGTTATTTCTGTTCTATGCTAAGTGTCCATGTGCACTTTCCCCATCAGCAAATAAGACTTAATTCGAGTTAATTAGCTGGCTTTCATTCTTGGGAAAGATAACATATTACACAGACAGACGAGTGCATAGATATATTGGGGTAGAACTTTGAATATGCATTTATTTCCCGTATGTGTAAATTTGTAACCACGGGAATAACATTCATTAAAAACAATGGGATTAATACTGTGTTTCTGTACTTAATGTAGATATAGTGGTTTTACGTTAGCATAGTCATGATTTGTGTGGTGTTTTTCTGAGTGTATTAATATGAGAGGATGCCGTGGGCAGATGTTTCTGTATCCAGGGACTTGGGAACATTTTGTGTGTAATGTGAGTAAATGAAGATGAACAGGTCTATTATTTTATGGAATACATGATGATACTGAGGACATAAAACCAAGGTAAAAGTCTGTTGTGTATATGCTGGATGCCCTAATTAGTGAAAGAGACTTGGTGAATGTTTCCTACACTTTTTGTTGAGGATATTTGTATTGAAATAAGAAATATTGAAGGATATTTACATTGATACATAAAGATACATGGCACAGTGCAGGGGGGCAGGACATCCTGTGTGATGCACAGTTCAGTGTGGCCTCTGCCAGCGCACACATGTCTGTGGCTGGGTTCGTGAGCGGCAGGAAGGGGAAAGGTGTGAGGAGGAGAGCACATGGCTGCTTTGGTTTGTTGTGGTGGAGGAGCAGCGATTCTCGGGGCAGCTGCAGGAAGCGCGGGTGGCACAGGCGGCCGAGACAGCGGGGCGCGGGTTCCGAGCTCTGGGGCACGGCCTCGGGCACGGAGGGGCAGCTGCGCTCCCCGGGCCAGGGGAGGCAGGATGGGAGCGGGATGGGAG